>CABFOW010000138.1:219693-266444 GCA_902141385.1 Timema californicum
AGTAGAACACTCGGTGGCCAGACATGGACGAACTACAATCTATTGGGAGGAATGTAGAGAATATAATATGTACGATTGATCAAATGAGGACAAAGCTGTGGATAAAATTGGTCATTAACAGTTTAAATAATCTCTGCTTACCCTGGCAACGAACCATGGAACGCCACCGATATAGTTCCAAAATGTAGGGAAAATATATAGCCGCCAAGTTTGTAAACTAGCATGATTGTAAAATAAGAATTCATTTAATTTTTTTTTAAAAAAATTCCACTATATTATCAATTTATTTTAAAATTATTTTTATATTTTAGATGCAGACAGACATAATTTTTAGAATTGAGGGGCAGATAAATCTTAATGATTCTACAAAATTTTGAGCTATAACATTTATACAATTACTATAATTTATCTATGCGATAAAGTAAATTCATATGCACCCTACCAACTATCTTCTGTGTCGTAATTGGGGAAAGAGAGGGGGTTCTATATTTCCCTGATCTGGACACAGATGGCCTCACAGGTATTCAGCTATATGCACTACACTGGTCGGCAAGCCAGTTATACATTGACAATGGTCCGCCGACTTGGAGTTTTAGAAAAATATATTGCGAACTTAAACCATTCACTCGTCATACCAGTCAACAAGGCTAAATTGAAGTTGTTATTTTAACATAAGCAGAAGCCATGGGGCTACTGTAGCATAAATTCGGAAAGCAGGAAAAACTTCCTAAAGGCTATTTTATGTATGGAGCGTTGCGCCTTGCAGATGTGAAACATGGGCCATTGGCGCAACTCAAAGGAAACGTGGTGCTACATAAGAACGTGCAAAATATCATACATGCACATTATATCAAATAAGAAGGGATAAGAAAAACAAATGAATAACGGAATTATCGTAAGGTCGAACAGCAAAGAAGAGCTGATCCTAGTAGGCCATATATTTCGACACGATATTTTGATGAAAATAATTACAGAAGAATATTTGCAAGGAAGAACTAAGGGGGAGAATAAGAGTAGAGTACATTAATCAGATAGTGGAAGATAATAGTAGAACAAGGTACAAAGATGTACATAATTTGGTCAAGGAGAGGCAAAATGGAGAGTGGCAGCATACCAATCTCAAAATGGATGATCTCACGATGACATAAATTGATTGCTAAATATGATGGCCCCGTTCAATTATCTCCTGCTTCAAACCTGTAGGGATCAAAACCATTAATCGGGTTTCCCTCTCTCCCTCCCAGATATAGTTTACCCTAATTTTGTTCTGAAAGTTCTTATTTCGTACCAGAATTCTACCATGAAGTAGTATTTTCATAGGATAAAAGGCCTTAAGAACGAACTTCCTACTGCCTTAATTGAAGGCCTTATATCCTACCAAAATACTATCATACAAGAGGAATCTGGTACGAAGTAAGGTCTTCCAAAACCGCTTACTACCAACCCAAATTAGATCTAGATTCTAGGCTGCTTTGACCTTTTAGGCTAGGTTGACTCCAGGCTGAGTATATCGCTATATTTTTGACTCTCCAAGGTACAGAAATTATCTTTCCTTTAACCACAGTCTAGTATATTCAATTAATTTACTCATTTTCTCATTGTATTAAAACTATGATCTGTATGTGGCTAGTATGGATTGACGGTAATTTTTAACAAATATGTTTCATTCAATTTTATTGACAACTGTCGTTTATGTTTGTTTACTCTGAAAATAGGGTTCAGTTACATCTAGTTTTGATAAAATGATTTACTAAAATGGCTTTTTTTGCTTTTTTTCTTAAATTATAATGGATAGGATTTGAAAAATGTAATTTATATTTAAGTTTCACAAGCTTATCTCTTTTATATGTAGAAAAAACAAAACACTGATATAACAAATATCTCTTCCGGTTTTCAATGAAAGCAGATTATTTTTCAACACAAATTTTACTCAAAATATTAATATAGAACAATTATTATAGTTTTCGATTTGCTATCAATTAAATACGGATTGTCAAATAATGATGATCGTCTGCAAGAATTCATGAGAAAATTAAGTCACGTGACATTTAAAATTGCCTCAAAAAATTTTCCGCCCATCCTTTAATCACTATTTGTCCAAATGTACTTTACAATATACCATTATGTTGGGTTAAGTAATAATATCTCGATACTGTATCCAAGAAGACTGGGTTTAATCCAGCCCAAGTTCACTTATAATATTTTTTCCCTAGCTCTTTCTGATCGTATCGTTAAAATTTATTTTCTTCATCCTTTTTATTTAATATATAGATTTTTTTGTTATTTATATAAAGTCTTATGGATATAATTTTGAGTGTGAACGTGAGAAATATTGCTACTTAACTGCATGTTTTACTATATAATTACTTATTTAAATATCTTGATTAATAATCTCTAATTTCAGATTCGCCGGGGGAATACAAAAATTTCTGCTAGTGTCGGCCCACCCCCAACGCTACCAGCGCCCGTCCCGACCCCAAAGATCCCTGCCGTTCCATCCCACCCCCAGACCCTTCCCGTGACCAGAACCACGGCTGAGCGCCGCCTCATTCACCCGCCCCCGATGCCGCCCCTGCCGACAATGCTTGGGAACGCTAAGAGGGCGCCGGGGGTGATAGGGAGTGGCATCGGTAACGCGAGCTTGCACAGTAGTAACGACAGTGGATTCAGCAACGACCCGCCCCCAGCGCCGGAGGTCGACTACTCCGATGACGACAGCAGTAGGTGAGTATTGAAGGAATGCATCAACAATTGATTGAGTTTTTATTTTCCTTAGCTAGAATCAAATGTACAGCAATTAAATATGTTAATTTTTGTCTAGAAGATTGCTTTTGACATACTTCGGTGGCCGCATCTCTTAAGGCGTCATTCTCGCAATATACTAGTCTAAACATAGTTCATGTTTAAAATAATAAATCAATTTGATCAATTAAAATTAAAGCAAACAAATAAAAAAGTATAAATATAGCTCCATTTCTATGCAATTTAGTCTGTTAAGACATGTTAATTAGATATTCTACTATCATATTTAGAAAAATATCCCATTTAGTCAAACTATTTACTTTAATAATCATTCCAATATATCATTTAAATATCTCAAATAACTAAAAGAGTTTTATAAAATTATGGATATTACGTGGCATGTCTTACATGGCAAAGCTTTTTGATGCTTTTCCGAAGGAGTATTATTATAACTTAGATTTTTTTTATTTTTTTTCAAAAATACTCCCATATTTATAAAATTAGCAATTTTATATTTTTGAACTCGTTAACAATTTTAAACATAATATAACTTACACAATTTATTTTTTTGTAGGTATCATGTAGCATATAAAGACATGCCTAGTTTTTAATTGCAATCCGAAAATTGATTATTTTTTATTTTCTGTTTTTTTTTAAATAACATAACTAATAACGAATCTCCAGTGGAAGACGTGAAAGATAAGCGTAAAAAACAGCTCATCTCCTCGGTCAGAGGATGGCTGCTCTACAAATCCGCTCTGGACCTGTGGGACGACGTGAATAACCAGTACTCCAACAAGACGACGACGAACAACAAACTCGCAGAGGTCGATGACACGACAAGCAAATCCACCTTGACGGCGGCCCAGGCCAAACATTCGAACGCCATAAGACAAGCGTCGAGCCTCGGGCATTTGGCAACCTTGGGCAGAGCCGAGAAAGAGGTCGAGTCCGACGGCTCACGCCCCAACAATCATACCGTCGTCAAGTCGACACGCGCCGACGACACGGAGAGCATCAAAGGAGCACCGACGGTCAAGCGGAGCAAATCTTTATGGAAGTTTAAAAGGTCTCACAAGGACAGCGTCATACTGGAAGGTATGTCGCTGTGGCGACACCGCTCGCTGGTAGACGTGAACGACGCCGTCGAAGAAATTCAGATCGACCCCGGTCATGAAAACAAAACTCGTCGCGATGAGAACGGAGGAGAGCATAGAAACCAACGTGGACGACTCGGGTGAAGAGTCCGAGACGTCGCCGATAAACGAGACTAATAGATTCAGCAGGTCGTCCGAGACCTTAGTCCCAAGCGTGTCTGACTACCATCAGAACGGGCATCACATCGTAAAAAGGCCGGCGATGATTACAGGCAACGTAAACGGTTCCGTCCGCACCATTGATATAAACGATGACGGACTCATCAACTCTAGACATTCTAATGATTTTGATACTTCAGATGAGGAGGACAATGATGTGAACAACAACGGAGAAGAGACGGAATCTTGCATCATGGTCAACGATCACACAAGGGCCTCTAACCTGCGTAAACAGCAGATGAATGGTGGGAGCCTTTTGCCGAGGACAAAGCTTCTGAGATCTTCGACCCTCGGTTCAAAGGAAAAGATCTTGGATAAGAAAGATGAGGCGAATGAGCAAGATGGTTTGCAGGAGTATGGCCGTTCGCTGAAGAATCGAATGAAGAAGCCGGATAGGGGTTCACGTTTTGATCACGTGTCGCAGACAACAGGAAACATGTATGGCCCTTGGTATGATTTGTGGGGCATGGACTCTTCAGTGAAAACGAATATACTGGCCAAGAAATGAAAATTTTACCTGTTTAATCAAACTCTTCTAGAATGTGTGTATTATGATGTAAGATCACCAGCTTTAGCTATCCCTCTTCCTAAAATCTTCTACCTCCTATGTTTTGGTGGTGGTAAATAACCTATGTGCAAAAATAAATGTTATTTACGCAACTATCTTACAGAGTTAAAAGTTGATAGCTAAATTTCAATGCGTAAGCCAATTCATAGGCTTACACCAAACAGAGCTATCATTTCCTTGTCTTATTTCATTTGAGTATAAATTTATATCATATACAGTGATGGCTAAATGAAGTTTATTGTAAATACGAGTTTTTAATTTGATAGTAGTATTCTACGTTTACTTAAAATAAATATTTAAATGAATTTACAATACCACAACAATGGTGGTGACTTTCTGAAATGGAAAACGTTGCAAATATTTGTACTATATTTTTACCATAAGGTGCATGCTTGTAGAGTAAGATAGTGCATGAAAAAATGTTGGTGCTTTTAAGCTCTTAAAAATAAGATATGTCTAGTTATTAATAAATGCTCGTTTGAATACTTCTATAATCACTTATTCCTTAGTGCATGATATGTAAACGTTATCATGTAAGGTGTTTTTAGAATTAAATTTCTTTTACACATATATTTTTTTGGCCAGTTAATTAATATCATTAAAAGTAAATTAATATGCATGTATGTATATATAATATATATAAATGAGTTCTACAAAACGCAAATTATATATATTATAGCTTATTTATACTAACTTTATTAACTTAAAATAAAACCATTAGTGTTTTGTTTTATAGTCGAGAACTATCAGAGAAGAATAAGAAGTGGTTTCGTGTAGATAACTAGGCCCGGCCCACACCATAATTTATATAACAGATCTAAAAGTATTTTAGAAAACTGTTAAAATAAAAAAGTTTGCGCTTTGATCATGAAGTGTATAAAAAATTCTAAAATATTGGCATTGAATATTATCAATTATTTTTAATTAAAAATAAAGTTGTTTTAAAAATAAAAATAAATCCGTCTTTTAAATGGAATGTAAGTTTTGAAGTAATTTTCGGAATATGATATCTAGATGGTGCGATCCTCACTAAAATGCATAAATGATAGCTTTGGCTATTTGATTCAGTAACTTTTTTTAAGTAATATTTTTTGTTTGTTTTTTCCTAACACACAAAATATAAATAGGATAGTAGTTCAATATTCACGGAAAGGGTCTTAGATAAAATACAACCATATATTTTGCAACCAATACTGATAGAATTTTACCATGATAAGTGTTATTTTTAGGTAATGATATTTTCTATTAAAATTGACCCATGCAGACTTGATGTATGACTACGTGAAAGTAAATCTTAACTTTTCTAGCTGTCAGTTAAGTGTCATCCTATGAAAAGTGAATTGTGGCTCATAATTGATCTTTGTAGTATTTTTTTTAAATAACTTTTTCGCAGCAGTGAATGCCGAACCACGCCAACCTGGAGCCAACCCCCTCACCCCTCTCATATCATCTCGAGGATATGCCGAGCTTCCCTGTCCAGTCCTGAATTGTAAATATCCTCTGGTTTGTTTGTTTTTTTCAGGGGGAACGCCTTCGCGACAGTCAAACTCCGAAAAACAAAGACCAACGATCGCTCCGCCCCTTTCATATCTTAATGATGACACGGGGTGTTTTTTGGAGATTTGATTGGTTCCTCTTTTTGGTGCTTGTGGTGGGCGGTTTTTTTCGCTTGGTTTACACTGTTTGGTGGTGACGGGTTGTGTGTGTGTGTTTGCTGGAGAAAACTTGGGACTGTTTCAACTAACTTGTTTTAACAAATTTGTAAGCTATATATGGTGTATTATATTAAGAAAATGTACTCAATTTATATCTTGATTTAATGTTTCAACTGTCTTTTTTTTTGTGACTACGTGTACAAATAATTTTGTTATCAACGTGTAATATAATATAAGTATTGGATGTAATATATACAGTTTCTCTCTTCTTTCTCTAAAATATTTACGTGAAAGAGTTTTATTAGATAAACTAGATGAGTACAGGAAAAAAAAAGAATAGATTTATTGATAATAGTTTGTAGAGACTTATCAAGTTCAGATATTTGATAATGTCCTTTCATAGAGAGGTACAATAATTATTTGAATGAGAAATAATATTAGTAAGGGTAATTTTATGTAAAAAAGACATCAGAAATCTGTAAATGAATTCGTCGCGAAAGGTACGTCCATATTATAATATACATTTAGTAGGCTTAGAAATTAAACAAGATAAGATCGTATGAACTTCAAAAAAACAATTATTTTAATATTTTTTACTATATCACAATGTAAGGAAGTTATTCTATTTTATATATTTTTCAAACCCTTATTGAATCCCTTAGTTATAAAATGATAGATTCTTATTTTGAATTAAAAATTATATCAAAGGATAAAGCCCTCTTAATAATTTTAATAGGGGTGAGAGTAATTAAATACCAACTTTTGTTAACAATATAGGGGGAGGGGGGGGTGAATGTTGATCATACATATTAAATAAACAAAAAAAAATGATATTGACCTTAAGGGCTAACAAAGATGAAAGCATTAAGACAAATATTACTTGTTTAAAAAAGCATCAAATTAAGTAGTGCTGCCGATAATTTTTTGTTTAACCACACTATTTGATACAAATCGTATAGTAATAGTATTTATTATATTTGCTTTATTATTATTTGTATGTGATTTTATGTGGAAGATATAAATACATGTTAATACTTGTTTTGTTCTGATACAATACATATTTTATGATAATATTTTTTAAAGTAAAAAAAAAAAAATTATATTGAACATTTTACCAACTTACCTCAGTGTATTTTCAAGATAAGATTTTAATATTAGAAGTGTGTTAAGTTTGAAATGATTATTGTTCGTTATGGTTTGTTTTTAAATCAAAAGAAATGGTTTCGTCGATTAAATTTCTTTGAAGTTTGCTTGGTTTAGAAAAATAATACAACACTTTTAAAATTTAGTTTGAACTACATATTTACAATTAAATACCCTTACATAAACTCATATGACTGAATGTGTGTATCCAGAAAGAATGTCATAGAGGTCCTGAACAGGATTTAATTTTTTTAACCATCTAATTTTTAATAATAAAGAATAACTATATTTTAAACAATTTATGATAATGTTAATGCATCATAAATTTTTGTGAACCATTAAATATTTTGTAGATAGTAATAACATAACAAATTATTTTGCAATAGTGTTGTACATAGTTAATTGTGTATACTTTTTTTTAAAAAAGAATATAACAATTGAAACATTTTTTGTGTTATGGGAAATATATTATATTGAGCGTAATTTCAGGAATATTTTGTTACTATTGAACTGTACTTGTATGGAAAGCACACACCTGTTCCAAAGTGAATGTATACTACTGATAAAAATATCAAAAATTAAATTAATAACAATTGTTGGCAAAGTTTTAAAGTTTATAAAATAATTATATTGAGGCTCAGTATCAAATATATAATATATGTTGATGCGAAATTGTGCTGACGTCTTCTTTTAATATTGTTCATTGGCAAATAGATTCTTCATTTTTGCTAGTGAGTGATATATATTAGTTGTATTTTATGACTAACCCAGTATTGAAATCATTACATTTTTTGCACTACACAAATTATAATAAAAAAAGATGAATTGACAAATGTGCATTAAATAGTTTATTTTAATAACAATGTTTGGCTTTTACCTATACGTTTCTATTAAAGGTATATGAATTTTATGATTAATTTTAACATATTTAAATAGATAAATCTTTAACTTTAGAAAAATAGCGTGTATATTTAGTAATGGATAGAGTATTGATCAATCATTTTGAAGATAATTATGATTTTTAGATTTATCTTAATTTCTGAATACTTTATGAGTATTCAATAAGGAAAAAATTATAAGGCAAGTAAATATAAACATATGACTAATATGAATACTACAATTAATAAATTTACAACGTATGTGTTTACTATAATTTGTGATTCTTTTTCTCACCTTTCAAGGAAAGCTACTATAAAAAATGTTGAGTGAAAAAATACATTTTATTAATGAAGTATGCATTATTATAATGAGAATTTTTAGTAACATTGTTTTATAGGATTATATTCAATCTAGATCATACTCTAAATTTTAAATTAAGTAATACACCAAGTGAACATTTTTAAGTTTTAAGATATGACATGAATACAGCAAAGAGTCCGTCATGGCAATAAATCATCTTTTAATAAAAAAAAATGTGTTTATAATGTGACCTATAAGTCGAACCATGCTAAAAAAAAAAATCAAGATACGAGATATAGTTTAAAGAAAATATGAACTATAAGTTGGATTTGATTTATTTTTTTAAAAGTGAATAGTATTTTTCAACTTCAATCATAAAACGTTATACATAATAATTTGTGCTATAAATTTTTGAGATACATCTCAAAACAATTTGTAGTCGAATAATGCTTTATACACAAAATTATCAATTGTTAAATCTTGATTTAAATTACAATTAATTTACAATTTTATCTCTTCACCCAATTATTATCAGTACCTGCTTTCAACGATTGAATAAACAAATTGGTTATTTAAACGTAAACATTTTTTTTTTGTTATTTGTGCTTTCCAAAACAAGTGTGAAATATTCAGTTTAAAAAAAATGTAATAATATATACTGCACATCTCTCAGTCATACATTTGTTTTTCGAATGTATAAATAATAAAAATAATATTGTTGAAAATGTATTATTTATTTATTTAGACACCCAACCATTTCCAAATAAACTTACCTAAGCTTATACTTAAACAGATTCGTGTGAAAATATCTTTATGTGTCATTAGAAAAAACTATATATTTACTTGTCGGCTCATTTGATCTGCAGCTCTCATTTATGACAGATAGTAATTAGGGTGAGTTAGAAAGTGACACAAGCTACACTTTCTATTATTTATTATGCATTTTATTATAAAATATCCTCGGTCCCGGCATATATTTATCTGATTACCAATCCCTTCCTTCACCTCTGACAAGACGTATATTAATCACAACTTGGGAATGTGGGGAATGCCAGGCCTCCACCGTGGTTCGGATCCCACGTTAAACTGTAGGTCCTCCATTATCCTCCATTTCATCTCACAATCACCCTACCATTACACATTAGCGTGAGTGCGTACAGCCCGAACGGGTAGTAAGACGCGGTGCTAATAATAATAATAATAATAATCAAATACTTCTCGACGTTGCCCACTTGAAGATTTCGAAATTCTTTTTCGAAGCGGGTCAAACCTTAACTTGACGCACCTAATGAGTCTAAGCCCTGTCTCACTTTGATAGCAACGAACGAAATAAGAGATATAAGGAAAGAATGAGCAGCTCACCGTGAGAGACCTCTTATTTATCTAATGACAACACGTCCCCTCTTCCTATGACGAGTTAAAACGGTCAAATATTATGTGCGCCTTGAAAACATTAACACAATTTTTAAGATTACCTTTTTATTGTTTCCTATTCTAGATAGACATTTCGTTATCACGGACTTTTTTTTATCTACATCCTCATAGGAGGATTAATACAGGAGAGTTTCGTGACTATGACAAATAGTCTGAGTTGTGGAGGATTTATACAAGAGAGTTTCGTGACTATGACAAATAGTCTCAAGTTGTGGAGGATTTATACAAGAGAGTTTCGTGACTATGACAAATAGTCTGAGTTGTGGAGGATTTATACAAGAGAGTTTCGTGACTATGACAAATAGTCTGAGTTGTGGAGGATTTATACAAGAGAGTTTCGTGACTATGACAAATAGTCTGAGTTGTGGAGAATTTATACAAGAGAGTTTCGTGACTATGACAAATAGTCTCAGTTGTGGAGGATTTATATAAAAAAATACGTCTGAGATTTTTATTTTTTAAAGATACAGATAATAATTTTATGACGCTGTATAACTGATTTTAGAATCATTCAAGAATTTACGGTGTTTTTATCAACGTTATATCCTTAAAGCTCGTTGAATAAAACTTAAACACATTAACATGGGAAATCATATTATCTTAACATGCTATGACGTCACAGGTAGGTAACATCCTCTAACACCCAAATGTTGTATTTATATATTATTTTTATTTAAAAAAACCAGATAAAGAAGAGAGTATGAGATGAAACTTGAATAATTTCATGTATTTAAAACAAACAAAAAAATATTTATATATATAGGAAGAGAAGCAAGAGAGCTGGGACGAGCTATCATGCTGTAACAATCCACCAAACCTTACTCTTCACCCCCCTTTTTACCGCCCCTCCAACCCAACCCTGATCCCCTTCACTAGTGCAAGGACTGTATTAAACCCTCACAGTAAATTACAGTTGCATTGACTAGTTACACGCTCAACCCCTTAATCAGGGGGACAAATAACAGCCCTACCCCTCGGTGGAACAGCAACATAACGCATCCTAAATTCTGTCTAGATTGGACGGCTTTGATTGAATCTTAATACTTCGACGTTCAGATTGACTCGTGATAAACGGTACCCTCTGGCTCAACGTCAATACCATCACTTTCCTGTGTGTTTCATTAGAATCCTAAAAATCCTAAAAACCACTAAAACAATCCTTAACTATCCCAAAATTATTTTGTTAGGGCCCTGATAAAAAAAATAGATTTGTTTGAGGAAAGCTGGATCTATATCTGTCAAGGGTGTCCTGCAATTGAATGACAACTTTTTCTCTCCAATTAAAAAATGTTTCTAAGCTATTGCCTCTATACTCATGGCAGATATTCAACAACTGTTGATATCATCACGCGAAGAAAATTGAACTATATATATATATATATACTGGATAAATATTTAATTTAGTTTGGTATTAATTATGTTTTTCTAAAAAAAAAACCTGCAAAAACAGTGTAACACAAGTTCCCTGGATCCCCAGTAGTAGAGCTAGGTGTATGTTAATACAACTGATGATATAGAAATAAGGGGTTCAATAATTAGTTTCGGTAACCTCAGTGGATTTGGAGTAAATAAAACACCTCATGACCCGATGCTCGTGGGTTCAAACCCAGCCGAGATTGACGGATTTATCTTAAGAGATAAAAATCAGTGGCACAACTACCTTCAGAGAGGAAATAATGAATAGGTCTCATGCCAATTGTGGCATGAAAAAGGATCGATCCCTGAAAACTTTGTGAAAATACCTTTCCTAAAAAAATCGTAAAATCTTTCTCTTTCTCTGGTAGAATCTAATATGGAAAGCAACAAGAAAACCAACTTTCCGAACTTCTCTAAGACATGTGATTTCAACCAGATGGTACACGCAGCAGAAACCATCCGAAATGATGAGTGCATCCCCAACTCCTGATAGTTGAGACGTACCAAATCAACTTTAAGGTTGGCGACCAATCAATCAATAAAATAAAACAAATAATAGAATTAAATATCATATGTTGGACACAAAAAAATGTTTCTACTTTCTGCAAAGGCTAAACAATGTTACTATATGGATAAATATTAAAACATATATTTTTTAAATCCATCTTTACAAATACTTTTTTTTATGTTAGTACCTTTTTCACTTTATCCTAATGCCCCCCCCCCCTCAATTTTTTTCATCAACCATACCCCTGCTCTTTTCACCATCTTCTATAATAAACTTTCCCACATAATCATATATTTTCATCATACTCTCTCTCTCTCTTCATAGTCTAAGGGATATCTGTTTTTAAACCTTATCGCCCTTATCTTGTGCGTCCATATCGCCTCCCTTGCATCACATCCTTTCTCCCCTTCCTGCTAACCAGTCTAGAAATACGACGCCGGCACTTCTCCGAGCCGTCCAGACGCTCACGGAGGCGTCGTAAATATACGAGAATTGGTTTCGTGCCGTGTCGAAATACAACCCCTTGGTTCTATCCTTCTACCCTCACCCCTCACCCTCCCGCCTTTCCCATCCCCTTTTTCAGACTTAAGGCTGTACGTTACACTCCTAATAAAAAAAGGGTGTTTTCTGTGTATGTGTTTAGGGCCTTATATTATTATTATTAGCACCGCGTCTTACTACCCGTTCGGGCTATACGCACTTACGCTAATGTGTAATGGTAGGGTGATTGTGAGATTAAATGAAGGACCTACAGTTTAACGTGGAATCCGAACCACGGTGGAGGCCTGGCACTCCCCACATTCACAAGATGTCTTGTCAGAGGTGAAGGAGGGGTTTGGTAATCAGATAAATCTGTGCCGGGACCGAGGGTTGAACCCCGGCCGCCAGCACAGAAGTCTGACACCTTACCCCTAGACCGCCAGGTCACCTAGGGCCTTATAAAAACAGGTGAAGAATAAAAGTAAAAATAATCATAATTAAGATTGGTACTATTATTAGTTTTATTATAATAAGTCCAACACCTTAGCGCAGTCGATAAGTGTCAGTCTACTGATCTAAGTGTCCTAGGTTCGATTGTCGGGGTTAAATGAGCGTTTCCCCTTTTACAGTTATGAATTAATGGCCCGGGGCTGGATGTTAATCCTGTTATAGATTAAAGTTAGTTTATAATTCTTGTTCTGATATAATCAGTCGGTTTAAAAACTGCACGTTAATTATATAACTCAAATAAATAATAAATAAATACAGTTATCTATTCATAATACAGATCCTATTTTCTAAGACCATTACTTTCGACAACAATATGAGTAAATTTTGACAGCATGGATATAAATATTCTACTCTGTTGTCAATATTAAATAATCATCTTTTTTTATAAGCGAAAATATGTTCCTTTCATAGAAATCTAAAAGGTTTATTTTTATGGATAGCCATTTATTTTATGAGGAAATTCTTATGTTATTTTGTATATACTTATGATGAAAGAACATTACATATTACAGTATTTCAGAAAGAAATGCACGTAAAGAATTTTTTTTTGTGTATGTTCATACTAAAAGGATTATAGTTGAGATAAGACTACGTTAAAAAAAATGTCTGTGTCAATTTATATTTATTATTTAGTAATTTTCTCTACATGATTCACATCGCCTATCCAGTCAAGCTATCCTCATAATCAACATATGGGACAAGGATTAGAGGAGTAGGGTCAAGTGAAAATGCACTCGCGTTCACATATAAGATGAATGGGAAACCAACAAAGAATAACCATTTAAATACAGCCGGGCAGAATTCAAACACGGCCCTCCTTGATACTGGGAAACCATTCAAGACGAGAATAGCGTTTCGTTGTGTCCAGCGGTGTGGTACCTTCATTCGACATATTTTTTATGCACCACATATTACTACCCGTTCGGGTTATACGCTTGTGTACTAATTACAATAGTGGTTTTAGTGATTTTGAAAGCTATAATTAGATTAAGTGTACCTACATTTGCGGGAATTTTGGAAAAATAAGGCTCAGTGCACCCGACCGAGACTCAAACATCGATCTTCAAGTCATTGCTAGTCTAATCTACTGCTAGAGTAGCACCTTAGACCATATGGCCACCAAAGCGAGTCCTTCATTCGTCAAGTGGCATAAATTTCACGAGTGTTTTAGGGAATAGCATGAAATTTGCAAGGCTATAGTCCAATATTTTAAGGAAAGTTATAATCTGGAATATTAAAAAAAAAAAGATACAAGAACTACTTTTATGTGTTGATACGTCAATTAATGCGATCTTAAGCTGTCATTCTTAATAGATTTTATCAATACCAATAAAATCACGGTAATAACATGGTCAAATGTTATAAAATTGGCTGAAAAAAATATGTATTTGTATCTTTTAAAAGGCCCCTTTGGTGAAAACTGTACTGTACACACCCACTCCAGTGGGCACATTGTCTAAGATTCTAAGGCATCACTCCAGCAATATACTGGCCAGATAGTGACAGAGAGTTCGGAGCTCAAATACGAGTCGGGTGTAGTTAAGGTTTTTTGTCACACTAGCTCAACACAAATGGGGGTACACTTCCTCTAAATTAAACCTTCCTCATTATTAACACATTAGCGTGATAAGCACATATTATATGTATAACCTGGATAGGTAGTAAGAAGTGGAGTTAAAATAAAAATGAAAACTGGCTTGAATAAATGTTTCTTTATTCTATGACTTAATATCAAGAAATTAAAACAGTTCAAAGCGTATGAAACGTTTTACAGATTTTGTCATTTAAAAACATATGGAGAGGTTAAACATTAAACCTTAAGTTCTTACATTTAGCAAGTCCTTCCATGCAAACTTAAATCATAATCCGTATAGAATCTATTCGAAACAAACCCTTTTTTTTACCAAGTAGCATTCCGTTTGAAAAGTGTATTAATTTTTTAATCCACAGCCCCTATTCTACACTAATTTATTGAATGACTTTTCTCTTAGAGGGTTGGAAAAAAGGGGTGGCGGTATAATCTCGGATAACGTTCGAATAAATATTCACAGGAAGGTAATTTGACCCTATAGGGGTAGAATCGGATTAACTGCGTTCCTTACAATCCAATATCAATTTCAGAGAAACTTTGTATTTGATGGGGGGCGGAGGGGGGGAGTTAAAAGTGGAAACTTGTTAGTTTTTCATCTTATGTATAGTAGACTTATTTGAATTTAATTTTGAATACAAATATAATTGTATTTGCAAAATACGCCTCTTTATTTTTTTAATCAGGGTAGAGCAATGATGCTCCAAGCCAAAGGTTTCGAGTTTGATTCCCTTGTAAATCTATTATTTTCCAACATAAAAATTTAAATGAATATTTGTGAGTGGCAGTTATTAATTCAGAATTTCAATTTAGATATTTTTTTAATTTGGGATATATTCTTTTAATCTTTAATGATGGAAATATTAAATAACCTTATTAAAATCAATTAAATTATATATTAATTATGTTTCATCATATCAAGAAGAATATTAATTTCATTCATCATTATTTAATAAAAGAATAGTAATAATGTTGTAATAGAATGTCAACTTTTTAAAATAATAATAATAAATTGGTTGGAATTGGCTGTTTTAAGATTATTTAATCTTATACTGCTGGTCGATTGTATAAATATCACATAGTTATATATAATGAATGGTGAGGGATCATGTGACTATAGTGCCGTTATATTTTGAGATTCAAACTTCGAATTTTGAATGGCCTATTTTAAATAGGTTACAGTAACGAGGAAGGAAAGAGCTTATTTTTTTAATCAGTGCTTTTTTATTGATTTATTATTTTTGAGAATTAATAAGAAGATAAATAAAAATTCAATGTTTTTCTAGTTTGTTTTATGGTGAAATTATAATGATTTGTAAAATTGTTATCTATATTTCAAAGATTAATGATCATTGTATTAGCGATTTTTGTTTTCTTCTATACATGATATAAAAACAACAATAATAAAATTCATTATTTTTTTCGCATCAGAATATTAACTTCGCTGAAGTGTGGTCAATCACAATACTAAAACATTAAGAGTGCTGCCATCTCTTGGCGCGTTCTCCAATCAGACCGTTTGAATTTCGGAATGTCGCCTGAAGAGTTTGTCGCACACCAGTTTCAAAATACCTGACATCTATTGGCGACAAATAAAACCATTCCCAAATAATTTTGCTTTGCACTTCACACACTAGGAATAACTAATATTAAGTGATGTAAGAAAATATTAATAATAAACTGCTATGATTGAAAACGTTTTGTTATGTGAACAAATAATTTTCCCTAATTTTTTTTTACTTTAGTAAAACGTATTTTTTATAAAAAAAATACATTGGTTAATATTTGTATGTTTAACATTATTGTCGACCCCATACATTATATACATATTAATATATAAATAGGTGACCTGGTGGTCTAGGGGTAGGGTGTCGGACTTCTTTGCTGGGGGTCCGGGGTTCAATCCTCAGTCCCGGCACAGATTTATCTTATTACCAAACCCTTCCTTCGCCTCTGACAAGAAATCTTGTGAATGTGTGAAATGCCAGGCCTCCACCGTGGTTCGGATTCCACGTTAAATTGTAGGTCCTCCATTTCCTCTCACAAATACCCTACCACTACACATTAACGTAAGTGCGTATAACCCGAACGAGTAGTAAGACGCGGTGCTAATAATAATAATATATAAATATATACATTATTTATACGATGGACAGGACATGTATCGCGAATGGGTAAATCTACAACTTTGTTCAGGGTATTTTCTGGTAAACCTAATGGGAAGAGACCATTGGGAAGACTTAGGACACAGATGGAAATATAACATTAGAATGTATTTGGGCGACACAGGGTGTAATGAGGTGGACAGGAGAGTAATAGCTCAAGATAAGAATAGAAAAAATACGTTTGTAAATGCGTCAATGAACTTTCGAGTTCCTAATGCCATAAGAATATATATATATATATATATATATATATATGTGTGTGTGTGTGTGTGTGTGTAAAGAGACTACCAATTAATAGCATTTCAACCAATAATTACTTAATTTTATTTATTAAGTAAAAATACACCCAACAATACTTAAGATTCAAGTGTTCAAAAGACCAATATTCACGCTTATAGTTTCCCACTCTCCACCCTGCAAATACTGGTTCATTCCCTCGAAAACTATACCTTCTTTGTCCCCTTTTACACTAGCATTGTTGTTATTATTATTATTATTATTATTTAGCACCGCGTCTTACTACCCGTTCGGGTTATACGCTTTAAGTACTAATTACTCTAATGGATTAGGAATTTGGGAAGGGAATGGGAAGGTTGAATTAGAGGAAGTGAACCCGCATTTTCGTGGAGGGAGAGTGTAAAACCATTTAGGAAAAACCTCCCCCAGTTCACCCGACCGAGATTCGAACCTCAATCTCCCCGTCCTCAGCAGTCGAGCAACTCAACACGACTAGCGCAGCTAGCATTGTTAATGTAGGTTATGCGTATCACTCGAGCGTGAAATAAGGATCGAAATTATGAAGCTTATTCGAATGACAGCAAAACCTTTCTTGCATGTTAATGTTCTTGCATCTAAGCTCTGTTTTCATTCGAATGACAGTTAATTACTTATTGCGTGTTATTCTCCGTGCATCTAAGCGCTGTTGTCATTCGAATGACAATCAATCACTTCTTGCGTGTTATTCTCTATGTATCTAAGTTCTGTTGTAATTCGAATGACCATCAATCACTCCTAGCGTGTTATTCTCTATGCATCATAGGTTATGTTGTCATTCGATTGACAATCAATCACTTCATGCGTGTTATTCTCTATGCATCTAAGTTCTGTTGTAATTCGAATGACCATCAATCACTCCTAGCGTGTTATTCTCTATGTATCTAAGTTCTGTTGTAATTCGAATGACCATCAATCACTCCTAGCGTGTTATTCTCTATGTATCTAAGTTCTGTTGTAATTCGAATGACCATCAATCACTCCTAGCGTGTTATTCTCTATGTATCTAAGTTCTGTTGTAATTCGAATGACCATCAATCACTCCTAGCGTGTTATTCTCTATGCATCTAAGCTCTGTTGTCATTCGAATGACAGTCAATCACTCCCTGCTTGTTATTCTCTATGTATTAACCTCTTTTGTCATTCGAATGAGCGTAATAGTCAAAACCCTAAGACACAGTGGAATTTTTTTTAACCTAAAACAAGTATTTAAAAGAGTTGTATTTTAATAATATGAACAAATTCTTTTGTGAAATAAGTTTAGCCACATAAAAATATCCTTAGCCGAACTTTGAAACTCAGCATTTCAAAGGAATTAATAAATTACACGTGTCTATACAACCGTCAATTAATAAAGTAATGACATTTATTGTGGTTTTTTTTTGTCACCACATCTCTTTACCCGTTTAGTCTATACGCGTATGAATTAATTACCCAAATGTTTTAGGGATAAGAAAGGTTGAATCTAGAGTATTTGTACCCACATTTTTGCGGAGGAAGATGGAAAACCATTAAGAAAAATCAACCCTATTGGTGCACCCGATTGAGATTCAAACCCCGGTATTCCCCATCAATGACAGTCCAGTCTATTGAAATCACCTAAGTGGATAGTGTTAGTTATCACATTATATATTACATCCGTTATTTATATGACAAATATGATATCCATAATTTGAAGCAACACATTTCTTTGTAGAAGAAATATTTGATAAATTTACAAATGGATAACAATGAACTACTAGTTTAAATTTATGTATTATATAGAACTAAATGTTTTTATATGGAAGAGTGATAGTTTAAAGGAGTCTATTGTTGCTCTGATCCTGAGTTTGACATTTCTTGTTTATATTTTATTACTTAATCAAATAACATAAATACTTTTTGATATTATTTCAAAAATGCTAGGTGTTTAGCATTTTATAAAGAAAATACATATTTTATTTTCCATCGATATAATATGTATAAAACAGATATATTTGTAGTTCACACAGACAAATATTGAAGACCAGAACTTATTATAATATAGTGTCCAATAAAATGAAAATAGGTTTGATAAATTGCATACTATTAATTTAGCCTGGGAAATATTGAAAAACTTATTTATTGATTTTATATTTCTTGGTTGAGTTAATAAATAAACCTTTTTCAAAACCTGTAAGCCCGTTGGTATATATACTTTGAATATTATTATTTGAGTTAAAGTGATATATAAGCTCCTTTAAAACTGTTGTATTGCAACTTTTCATATAATTCTTGTATTTGATGGAAGGTGTACTCTTTAATTATAGTCAATTATCTATTTAATTATAGTATTTTATCCATCAAGAATGGACAATTTAAAAACATCGAAATTGTGCACAATTTTTTTAATGGTTTTTACTTTATTTGCTACATTTTCAGAAGCAATGGCGAATAACGGCTTATTGTTACAAAATTTTTATCACGATGGAAATATTTCACACAACTATTTTGACGTCACATTTTGGGATTCAATTGAATGGATATGTGGGGATACTGAAACTATGTTAGTGATTTATTCTGATAAAAGAATTTATTGGCGTCACCTAGATTATATACTAAAGCGACTGAGCAAAGAATCTAAGATAATAGCTTATCTCAAACAGTGTTCATCTCATATCGACAACTTGCAAGGACGATGTACATTTCATAGTGAATTTCACAAAGTCTATGATACCAAGCGTTTTAAAGTGTTTCTTATACTCATCAATAGCATCAAAGAACTGAATATCATTTTAAATACAACTATTAGTTGCATATCAGACCACTCTGAAACTAGAATAGCTATAGTACACATGAGAAAAGTAATACCAGATTCATGCGAATATTACAAATATTTAGTTGATAGGATATGGCAAAAAACTTCTACTTGGAAAGTCGTTGTCATTGTCATTAGCAAGAATTTGACCAAAAGATTCGAATCGATAACATGTGTGTTCAACCCATTTCTCCAGGCGGAAAAATTCCCTCTGGGGTCCATGCTTCATCTGAAAGACCTGAAACGTGTCACTTTCTCTGAATATATGAAGGCGACACTCAGCAATTTACATGGTTATCCCATACGCGCAGAAGGTTTCGAAAATAAGCCATGGTTCACGACTACGAATGGGTGTTACGAAGGAAGAGATTTTAAGGTCCTTACAACTCTGTCACAAAAAATGAGTTTCACACCTCTCTTTTTTACGACAATCAGGGAAATTGGTGAACCCAGTTTGAGGGAAGATGATCAAGTCTTAGCCTTTAGATACATAACCCAAAATTGGGCTGATATTTCTATCAACGCACATTTAGTGAAAGATTATCGCTACCCTCGTATCAAATTTACTTCTGTTTTATCAGAAGTTCTGATATGTGTGATTGTAGCCAAGATTCCAATCCCTTCATTTATTATACCATTTCGCTGCTTCAGTGGGGAAATTTGGTCACTCATTCTAATTACAAGCACCGTCTTCTTTGGTCTTGGGTACTTATTGAGAGAAGTCTCAAAGAAATTGGGTTACGTAAATGACGAGGGCTCATTATGTATTTCCATAAGGTTGGTTCCGTTATTCTTTTACGTCCCTTTCGGACGAGAGGATCGTGCTAGGATATTGTCAGAGATTTGGTTCTTCATAAGTCTGATGGTGTTTTGTAACGTAGTTTCATCCAATTACGTGGGGAAGATCTTTCAGGCTTTTAATTCCCACGAGTTTTACAAAGACATCACGACCCTAAGAGAGTTATCTGAATCGGGTTTGCCGATCGCAGTCCCACATCAAACCCTTATCGATTCGTTCAGTGGCGTTAACGAGTCTGATCCGAGCATACTCGCGCTGTCCAAGAAGATGTACCTCAGTGAGGACGAGTTTTATGGGAATGCCGTCGCCTACAACAAGGGCCTGACTGTTCTTGACGACAAGGCACGCCTAGAGCACTTCAAGAGCTTTTGGGCGGACAGAAATGAACGGTTACATATCGTTGAGGAGTGTCTGGGAACACATTTAATCTCATACATAGTGCCCAAGATGTCTCCGTACGTAGATAAATTCAACTCAATTTTAGATAAACTGGTGGAGACGGGCCACATTGATAAATGGACGGAAGATTCATTGCGGAACATAAGTAGGAAGGGGTTGATCCGAAAAGTCAAAGAAAACGGACAGTTAAAAGTTATTGACGTGGAATACCTTCTAGGTCCTCTTGTCTTACTTGGTTTAGGCTTTTTTATAAGCACTGTGTGTTTTATATTGGAGGTTTACCTCAAATTAAACTGAAGAGCTTATCAAGGTTAAGTGGGCCGCCTCAGTAAGTGAACAATTGCCATGAAAACGTTCAATTATAAGTTATAACAAAGTATTTAATTATAAGTTGCGATATTTGAAACCATGGTCCACAATAAAATTAGGTCAAAAGATTTCAACAAGGCTCTTTTTCCTTAAAACCCTATATTTATTAATAAAAAAAATGTGTGAGAATGTGACATGAGCTGATTTCCAACTAATTATTAGGTATATTTGTGAAGCTATGAGACTAAGCTTGACGGAACAGGGCCTCATATCTGGCCTTCCTCTACCAAATACAGTCAGTTTTTGTTAGTTTAACTTTTTATTTTGTGAGACTATCTGAGAACTAGAAACGATCTTTTTTTTTCTCCTTTAACTTGAGATAAGAAGTTTCGTAGTTTTCTTCCCCCTCTTTCTTATTGTCAGGACAAAGGGTGGTTTTAGGTGTTAAATGTGGAAGGAACTATAAGCTTAAACAGAATAAAGAATAATTTTTCCAAAAAACGACACAGACCATTGTATTTTAAACCGTGTGGCCCGAAGGCGATTGATATTCTCTCGCTGACCAAGGTGGCTTCCAAAATGGTGCATTACCGAAATCCATGGCCATCCCCCGTGAACGATCGTAGTACGGAACTAGCAATGCAAGTACTTGTGCGTTCATCTACCCCATAACGAAATAAAAGCATAACTAACAAGACAAACTCCTGCTTGTAATCGGCTCGGCATATACCAACTACATGCTTCCTTTGAAGAAGACCGCTACCGGCTACGAGTCGGTTTGGAAACGGCACGTCACGAGGCCTGACCGAGTGGTCTTGCCAAATGACCTAGTGGGGGGTGCGCTTTTAAGGGCGAGGAAATAGAACATTATTTAAGATCCGTATTTTAGTTTTTACAATAAACATGTTGGTCAAAAAAACGTTTATAACGTTCGGGGGAGGGAAAAAAAATCACTCACTTACATCGAGTTCAAAAGAACTCTACAATAATTAACAAAAATCCATTAATAGCATAGAATCCAGAAATGTTTATAATTTCTCGAAAAATCATAATAAAATTATTTCAAAAAATTAATATTTTTCTGTGAAATGAAATAAAGTCAATTTTGGTGTGTATTTTTCTCATTTTATAGTGGTGATAATTTTCAACAGTAGTGTAAACAAAATGCTTAATAAATGTGTTAGAATAGCACTTCAGTCACCTTTAAAACAATCACTTGAGCTATACCACGCAGCGCATTTTTTTAATCCAAACCACACAAAAAAAAACGTGTTGCGTGTTTTCACAACTGTGTAGAGAAGTTTAATCAATATTGACCTAGGACATAAAGTTGTCAGCCATGTTTCAGAATAGAGTGTGCTCATAAAAAAACTAAATACTTGTATGACAGAAACAAATACACTATGAAGTGATGGACATATACGGGACGAGGGTCCGATAATAGTTGGTTTTAATGGTCACGACAACTCTTGATCTTCAACAGTGCGGCTTATCATGCGATCTCGAGGAACAGGGATGACCAAACTAAGAACTGTAAGATGTGTTTTATGGCCCATATAAGAGTATAAGGTACCTTCTTAATTATTCTAGGAGTCAAATTCAATTAAATGTTAACTACCGGTCAAAAAAGTAAAACCGATTTTATAGTAAGCTCTTTATATCACCGCGTCTTGCCACCTGTTCAGGTTATACGTATGTATGATGATTAGGATAGTTAGGGTAGGGATTAGAAAGGAATCATTTTAAAGTTTGACTACCCGCTTTTGCTTAGAGGGAGAGTGGAAAACCATTTAAGATAAAACATCCTTAGTAGACCCGACCGTGAATCGAACATAGATCTGCTCGTCATCAAAAGGCTAGGCCAACATAAAAGTGACGCCTTAAACCATTCGGCCACTGGGTTTAAGATCCATTCCAAGCCGAACAATTTTTTTTCAGCAAAAAAAAACTACACACATTTGTAAGGGCACTCACGCACCCCTTCATAAATCGAACTAAAATGTTTTGTACTAAGGTTGGAGGCGTAATATTAATTGTTTATGTGCGCTACGTTTGTTTTACTGATTTTACATCGTGTTAAAAAAAATTATTAAGTGCCCAAATACAAAATAAATATTAGCTTGCTTTATTCTTTCGAACTCTCTGAATAGGAAGCTTATAATATATATAACATTAATAATTATATCTAATTTTAAAATGTATTGATTTAATACTTTTATTTGTCCACTCCGTCTTAGAACCCTTTCGATCTATCTACGCTTAGCTACGCTAGTCGGGTGGGAATTAGGAAGTTATAATCGAGTAAATATTATTATTATTATTATTATTATCACTGCGTCTTACTGCCCGTTCGGGTTATACGTACTTACGCTAATGTGTAATGGTAGGGTGATTGTGAGATGACATGAAGGACCTACAGTTTAACGTGGAATCCGAACCACGGTGGAGGCCTGGCATTCCTCACATGCACAAGATGTCTTGTCAGAGGTGAAGGAAGGGTTTGGTAATCAGATAAATCTTTGCCGGGACCGAGGATTGAACCCCGGCCGCCAGCATAGAAGTCTGACACCTTACCCCTAGACCACCAGGTCACCTAATCGAGTAAAATAATCCCTAAATTGGCGTAGAGGAGGTGCGGGGAGGCGGTAAGTATTGGATGAGTGAGACTTTTAGCTACCGGTTTATCGATACCGGGTTATTTCGTATGCTTTTGTTTTAACAAAATTTTAATGTCAATTTCCAAACTTACACACCTTTTTATAATACAAAACTATTTTATATACATCCTTTGAAATTGTGTCTAAATTATTAAATTACCTAAATAGCAATTTAACAAAATATGTTTTTTGAAACATGTCTCGTCAACTTTAAAAAAAGTTGCAACAAACCCTGTTTTTGAGTAATTTAGTTTTTTCGTGCATGTAATATATCAAGATAACTGACATTTTAAGTTGTCATTTTGAGGTTATGGATTATGAAATAAAATTGTTTGATAAGATTAAAGGAATCGATCAAATTGTGTCATTGAATTACCATTCATAAAAAATAATGTAATTATTAAAACTCACACACATATTAGAAGTAACTAAAACAAAAAATAAAATGGTAATAAAATATATTACTTATGTAATCATTTTTAATTATATCTATAACACCTGTGTATAAATGTATAATATCATGGGAGGAATGTAAATTACATTAAAATAATAGTAATATTTGTTTCTGTTTTATTTATTTTACCTGATCAAGCTATATATACTAAGTTCAGTTGAAAACCAAACTTACTAAAAATACACTTTAATTACATGAGTTATTTTAAAGATAGTTAGTATAGTTTTTATAGTGATAGTGGTTAATACATTTTTATTATAATTACAATTAAAATTAAATAATCGACTGTTATGCTATATAGAAATAAAATTAAAATCATAAAATTATTTATTTGTTTTAAATAATTAATATAAATATACTAACGAGATTATATATGTGAGGTATCCTAAGATATAACTGTTTTATTAGGTTACTAATATTTATCTAATAACTTTCTTGACTTGTTTAACGCATTTGAAGTGTCTATAATGTATGCACACTTAAAATAGCTACTTTAATTTAATTTAAATTAGTAGTAAACTGATTAGATTCTTAGTTAAAATATAGCCCACCCGTAATAGATCTATGAAGTACTAATTACAAAGTTTCGTTTAGAGTAATTAAATAGGTCAAATGTTATTCATAATTAATTAAATTTAAAACAAAGATAAATTTAAAAAAATTATACTAATATAAGTCCATGCCTTACCTTAAACCAAATTCACCTATTCCTAAAAGTTAATAATACCTGTTCTAATTTTTTTAAATTTTATAGTTTCTTCAGGCGTAAATGTATTCGATAAATATCATTATTAATGGTGTTACTTAATGTGTTTACTGATCAGGCGTGTTGATAAACCAGTAATTTACAACGAATCCCTTGTTCGTATTTATGATGATGTGTGTTATTTCATGTAATTAGCTTATCTTTTGGCCATACGCTGTAAAATAGAATGGTATACATCATTATTCCTTAAATGAAAAGTGGTCAACAGTTTGCAAGGTGAAGTTACAGGCTACTAAACTGATAAATGAAAGTGAGTTCCAGCACACCTACGTGGAACGTCAGTGAAATACATTTTATATTAGCATCTCAGAAACCATAAATGTACTGATTATAAATATATATTTTGTTGTTGGTAATATTTACTTGTGTTAAAATATATCAGTGTTAAAAAAATGTTTTACAGATTTAATGCTTTAATATTTGTATTGGTACTCATGTCGTATATTTCTTCCACGCAGCAAGAAACGAACAAGTTTCCAGATAAACATATTTTGTTGAATAAATACGAAACAATTAAACGGGAGAGTGTGAAATTTAATATAAACCCAAATTCATGGAATATGTATTCTAGATTAATGCAAGATTTTAAAACAATCGCCATTATTGACATAAGTAATAACCGACTTCTAGATTCTGTTAGTGGTGTACTCCATAAGTTAAATAAAGCCTATGGTGTGGGTATAGTAGTTCTTAGTAACTATTCAAAAATCGACAACATCTTTCAAATAAGAGATATCCTATACTTTCTTGCCACTCAGAGTGTAGACAATGTTTGGGAGTTCTTCGAACACTCTAAACATTGGCGTTACTTCAAACCTAGAGCTAGATATATTGTACTCCATTTTTGTGAGAAAAAGACGCTTTGTGAAAATAATAACCTCATATACACAGACGTTTTAAATAGAATTTGGGATAAAACTGGTGCTTTGAAAGTTTTGGTGCACACTATCAACTCCAAGTCACTTTGTCTAAACAAGGCATTCACCTTTTCTCCGTTCCTACCATCAAACTCGACGACGTTTGGAAAGGGTTACAACGTTGACGTCGGTAAGATCTCTCTGGACCGTTTATTCTCCGATAAACTCACCAACCTCAACGGGCATCACCTTCGCGTGACCTTGTTCCCGCTAAACATCACTCTCGTCCCCGTCGTTAAAAACGGCTCACCCGAACACTACCTAGGAAGAGACGGGAGAATGCTAGAGGCGTTGGCGAGCTACCTAAACTTCGTCCCCGACGTCATATCACCCACCGACGGGGCCACGTACGGCTACCGTCTGAAAAACGGGACTTATACGGGTACACTAGGACACCTCATCTACGACAAGGCCGATCTCTCCATCAACGGCCGGTACATCCAAGACCACAGTTCTGAAGACGTAGAGTTCGCCTCATCCGCCGTATCGAACGAGGAGCTATGCGTGATGGTGCCAAGGGTAGGGAAGATGCCGCACGTCTTGGGGATCATCTATTTCTACTCTTGGGAATATTGGCTAGTTTTAACTTTAACGAACGTTGGAATGTCCACAGTATGGGCCGTGATGAGAATGTTCCAATCAGATTACCCTCGTCTATCCCCATTAGAAAACGGTATTATTATTATGAACATATTGATATCCAGCCCCATAGACAAGTTCCGGAAGTACTCTAGGTCATCACAGAGGATTCTACTCGCTACTTGCATGTTAAGTAGCATCGTTATCTTCACTATAATCACGGGAAGTATTTATAAAGTTTTAAATGACCCTAGTTTTTATGATGACTTGACAACGCTTGAAGATCTCGACCGTTCTGGCTTGCCCATCGTTATTTATTATCGTTCTATGATGAACGTCTTCGAAGATTCCGACAGCGACACCATGAAAAGTCTTGGTTCGAGACTGTTTGCTTCAAAAGACCCGCTAGTGTTGACCCACTTGGTAGACGATAAAAACTTGTCTTGTATCGGCACCAAATCATTACTTATCCATCTTATATTGACGACGAGAAATGGGGCCTACAAGATGACTATTTTAAAGGAATGCCCGAGAACTTATGGCGTCTCGTACCTTGTGCCGAAGAGATCGCCGTTTACAAATGAGTTTCACAAAATTATCACGCGACTTACAGAAGGAGGGTTTGTCGTGTTTTGGAGGAACGAAGCGCTTCACTTCCTGAGACTCGCGGAAAAAATGGATCTTGAACCATACTCTGAGGAAACTTCCGCGAGGATATTTTCTGTCGACGACTTGAAATCGGTTTTTATATTTCTTGTGATAGGGTTGGTGATCAGTGGTGTTACGTATTTGACTGAGATTTGGAAACATAGAGTCAATAAAAAGTCTACCAAACAGAATATTTTGCAAAAGAAATTGTATAGTGTATATTTAGGTAATGACACACCAAAAGTGTAGTAATTTGGTTTATTTCATTTAAACTATATATTAATATATCCGTAAATAAATATGTATATATTTATCTGTCAAAATTGAAGGAATTTTTTTTCTCAGAAGTGAACCCATAAGAAAGAAAAACACATCCCGGAATTTTGTTTTATCCGAAAATAGGGCTTTACATTTAAAGAATATGCCTTATTGTAAAATTATTTATTATTTGTGTTCATTCTATTCATTATATAAAGGTGGCCATAATATAAAGATTTTCCAGCACTTGTTTAGGGCGTGTATATCATTGTTGTAGCTTAACTAAGATCGCCAGTCATTGCGCTGAATAGAATTTAAAAGTTTATATTTTATGGTGAAATGGCATTGTTAAGTTTAAGTTAAGAAGGATGACACATGTTCGAGTATTTATACACTCATATCATCATCATTACTATACACAGTTTCGTGCTACCGGCAGGGTCTGTCCCGAACATAATCCTCTCCCTTTACTTCTATCCTCCCACCCCCTTTCATCCTCCCCTCCTCTGTCTCGAAAATAAGCCTCTCCCTTTACTTCTATCCTCCCACCCCCTTTCATCCTCCCCTCCTTTGTCTCGAAAATAAGCCTCTCTATTTACTTCTGTCCTCTCACCACCTTTCTCCCACCACACCTCTGTATCGAACATAAGCCTCTACATTTACTTCTGTCCTCCCACCACCTTTCATCCTCCACGCCAGCCCAATCCACCCTTCTCCATATTCCTCCTCACTCCCCTTATCCAGCAGTCCCTTGGTATTCCTCTTTGCCTCCTGCCCGCCACCTCAATTTCGAACATCCTCCATGGAATCCTCCCCTCTTATATCCTTTCACATGTCAATACCACCTCAATCTCACCTTCTCTATCCTCTCCCGCAGGGGTTCCTACTTCATTCTCTCTCTCTCACCTGGCCTATACTTGTCACTCCTAGCCTGTATCCTGCTATTATCCCTTTCCTTCATCCCCCAGGTTTTTGATGCATCCTGAAATATTGGGATATCCTGTACATCACGCCTTTGCACATCACGAGAGAAATATTATTATTATTATTATTATTATTATTAGAACCGCGTCTTACTACCCGTTCGGGTTATACGCACTTACGCTAATATGTAATGGTAGGGTGATTGTGAGATGAAATTGAGGACCTACAGTTTAACGTGGAATCCGAACCACGGTGGAGGCCTGGCATTCCCCACATTCACAAGATGTCTTGTCAGAGGTGAAGGAAGGGTTTGGTAATCAGATAAATCTGTGNCAGAGGTGAAGGAAGGGTTTAGTAATCAGATAAATCTGTGCCGGGACCGAGGATTGAACCCTGGCCGCCAGCACAGAAGTCTACGGGAGAAATAGAGATGTACCGCATGCTATGAATGAAAATAGTAAATAATCCCCATTTAATATTTTATATATTTGGAACAGATACATTAAATAAGTTATGAATTATATTTATGTTCATAGCTTACGACCAAGGAGCTTACATTTTATGGCATATACATTTCAATCATATTATGAGATAGTCCTTACGACTTTAAGGCAGAATTTTCAAAGTTTTTATGTCTTAAAATGATCCTCAAATACACCCGAATTACTTTTTATTATTTTTAATCCTAGTCGGCGTGTAATTACTTACGCTATTTCTGATTCGTAGTTTCACGTGTGTAAAGTAGCAGGTGATAGTAGCCTGTAGCTTGTGTTAAGCATTTGATTTACACCTTGAATAAAGATGTGTAATTTTTTCAAATTAATTTTTGCTTTAAATTAACCTTAAAATTATTTTTAAAAAAATTATCATGTTAGTAATATTTCAAAATGAATATTTTAGCGATTAAAATTCTTACAAGATTTTTTTAAAAATTAAAATATTCTTTTGGTAAGCAGAAACACATGCAAAAATGTTTCATGTGTAAATAAAAAAGACAAATAAAAAAAATGTTGACCTTTTCATGTACTTGATGTGAGGGTAAACAAAAAAAACCATTGTGATGTTACATTGTATAAGCTCATGCAGTATGTGACATGCTCATATCATACAAGTTAGAATACTGTGCTCCTTGAAAAGTGATATAAAATAGTTCTGCACAAACAAAACATAAAATATCAGTTGGCCGACGTCACTACGAAAAAATGTATTTAAGAGAAACGGTTGTTTTTTAATTTGATTAAACACACCATAATAAATGTATTAATAATGTTTAAATTATGTTACTTTATATAAACTTGTTAATTAATTCTTTGTGAGGTAAGTGAATCACTAATTGTTAATTAAAATCAAAATACAGTTAAATATATAGATTCAAAAATATGGCTGATATTTATTATATAGAACAATTTGATAAAATAGGTGCTTGAATTATTAAAAATAATTTTTGAATACAAATGCTCATATTTTTCTTAGTAATAATATATTTTGGTTTAAGATTTCATTTTTAAATGTTGAAGATATTTGGGGATTTTAAACATGAATTATTTAACTTTTTCAGGAGAAAACTTCTCTTTCGCACTATGGATGCAAATTGTGTGTTACTCTATTCTACAATTTTACTAACTGCATTGCACATATCAACAGAGACGTTAGAATCCAACGATATTTTCCATAAAATAAAGAACAGTGAATATAACACCAAATTTCAAATTCATTTTCAAAGTGAATCACCTTTTTGGTGCGCATTCCTTTGGAGTGTCAAGAAAGTGAAAACACTTTCTGTATTTATAATAGAATCACGTGGTGTTTTTGACGCGAGCAATCTCATATCCAATTATCTAAACGCACAACAGGTAATTCCTCTAAATATTATCAAAATTTCAGGTAATATGACTGAAGAAGAGACGATAAAGATAGACAGTTTCCTGAGCTCTCAAAATGAGGGCTCAAACTTAATTGTAACAACGGAAGTTGAATCAATTGTAAGGTGCTTTGAAATGTTTATGGCCTCGTATTTTTTTAAACCAAGAGCTAAATTTGTTCTGATTCATGTCTGCATTGATAACATATTATGTGAAAAAAATAAACTTTCCTATACTGACATATTTGTTAAACTATGGGACGTTTCAAAAGTATTGCAGGTTGTACTATTCACGGTGAACTTACACGCCAACGCTTCAGATACAATATTCACCTACACACCTTTCATCAACTCCAATTCTTCATCCCGTGGGTTAGGGCATGAACTCAAGCTTAGCGGGGATTCGGATTTGTCTTCGCACATAGACGTAAAAACGCGAAACCTCCACGGTTACCCTTTACGTGTGACACTGTTCCCCTTGAAACTGATGATGGTGCCGAAGATCGTGCATGGGAAGGTAAAGGAATACATCGGGAGGGATGGTAGAATGCTGTCAGCTCTTGTGAATAAGATGAACTTCACACCGATCATTATTTCACCCAACGACGGCGCGACTTATGGCTACCTCATAGAAGATGGTACATTCCGAGGGACTCTCGGTCACCTTGTTTATAATAAAGCAGACCTGTCTATCAATAGTAGATACATACGAGATTACGGCTCCAAAGATGTCGAGTACACGGCTCCGGCCATATCCCAGGAGCAGCTATGCGTGCTGACGCCCAAAGCGACCAAGATACCTACCTGGGTGGCGATGATGCGGTGCTACTCTCCCGAAATGTGGGGACTCATCGTCCTCAGCTACATCGCCTCGGCGTTCATCTGGGCGATCGTCAGGAAAATAGATGGGCTCCCGCCAGATATTCCCGTGTACGAACAGTTCATGGTGATGCTCAACATTTTCCTCTCAAACACCCTGATGAGCTTTACCAAATATTTCACGACCCCTCAAAGAATCTTCCTCACGGCGTGTATGTTGTTCAGCATCGTCATCATTAACATTTTCATAGGTAACATTTACAACGCACTCACTGTCCAGAGCTATTTTTCTGACATAAAAAATTTAGAGGATCTCGACAGATCCGGGTTTCGGATAGCTGTTTTTTACCGCTCTATGATCGACACGTTTGATGACGTTCACAACCCAATAATGAGGAACCTAAAAAAAAAGTTTTTCTTCACCAAAAGTCCGAAGCTACTCGAGAACGTCGCAGAGGTAAGGAATTTGACCATGGTCAACACAAAGACGTACCTACGTTACGTCGTAAAAAATACTAAGGACGGTGAAGATAAGCTGAGCATCGTGGAGGAATGTCCAAGAACATACGACGTATCATACATAGTGCCTAAGAAATCCCCTTACAAGGACGAGTTTTATAAGATAATCAGCCACCTTACGGAGACCGGTCACGTGATCAAATGGACCGAGGATTACATACAAGAATCGACGATCGCGAAGCGGTTCGCGGAGAAAAGCGAGGGTGGTGAAGAGGAAGACACTAAGGTATTCACCCTTTCGGATCTACAAGTCGCGTTTTACGTCCTGGTCCTTGGTCTACCTGTGAGCACAGCTCTTTTTATCGCCGAGATGATGCAGCATAGGATTAAAAAACGAAGAAATATGCCTAGCAAACGGATTGGACCGTTGTTTAGCAAGCCGATTACAAAATAAAATTCAATACAAGTGTAAATGTTATTCAGTATATAATCATTATTAAATTTACAAAGTATTTGTTAATTTGAAATTTAAATTATTTTCTCAGTTATATTAAATTTATTTTTAAAGTTTTACTTAAACACAAGACAATATTTAAAAAACCCATTTAAAACATTTCTTTTAGTAGCCTATAAAACAAAACTTCTCTAAAAAAAAAATTTTTTAGCACCACGTCTTACTATACGTTCGGGTTATACTATTTATGTATTATTTACAATAGTGGTTCTAGGAATTAAGAAGGTTATATTTAGAGGAAGCCGAAGCCGAATTTGGGTGGAGGCAAAGTTGAAAGCAGATTTGGAAAAACTACCCCCAGTACACACTGCCGAGATTCTTACTTTGCTCTCCCCGTCATCGGTATTCAAGTCTACTGCGAGAGTAGCTACTTAGACCATGCGGCCACTGAGGCTGGGAGATACATTTTGTCACGCACTCGTATGGGGGCGTGGATACAAAAATATTCAATATCTCGGCAAACATTTTGAAGCAAAAGGACATTCCTATACCATCGTAGGAACAGAACCCGAAAACCGATGAACTTAAGTAAACAATAGTATGGTGGACAAGACCGACCATTCGAAACATCGGAATATCCCCCCCAACAAGACTGGTATTATCTCTACTTTCATCAGTAAGATACGCGCTTTACCTATGCTAATAGGGGGCATGGTGAAGATCACCTTATTTTCTTGGTACATGATGAAATCGGCGTCGATTACAATATCGGCTTGATTATGGAGGATATCCATCACAGCCCCACCATATGAACAGTTCTTCACATCAGGTATTTATTTGTATCTCCCTTTGTCAGACGACGGGCGTCAAGTTCATGTTGCGTGTCAAGACGTCCAACAAGGAGGCATCGTTGCCCATCGACGCTCGTCAGATTTACGGGGAACATACACACTTGTATAAGGTACCCTCTCAGATAGCCCATTTCCCTTAGAAATTTCTGTCACAAGCAATGTGTGTAATCCACGCATTAATGCCAGAGTGGTTTTGGAAAAGTATGAAAAAAAAATAGTTTTGCTAGATTATCTCATACTTAATTTCAAGTCCTTTGTCTTTTTGAAGTTCCGGAATTTGTTATCAATTCTTTTAACCAGTTCTATGTAAGTATTACGCCATTTTCTTCTAGTTTCACCTAAATCCTAGGATTTAAGTTAATTAATTATGTTAGGTTATAATAGAATAGGGTGGTTAGGATAGGTTATGTAAGGTTAGGTTAGTTTAGCTATTATTCTTGATAATATATAATGACTGGTTATTCTACACATTTCCTACGAAAAGTATGAAATACAAAAGCAAAACTAATATATTTCATAATTTGCCAAAACCACTCTGGCATTATGTAGAACACCTGGATTACACACATTGCCATTAACATATCCACGTGGAATATGTGGTTTTTATTGTTCCACCTCTCTGGTCACCATCAAAGAAAGGATCATATAAATAAAGGAAGCTATTTTCTTCTTGAACATTTGATATTAATAAGGACACACAATTTGTAGAAACTATGATCCAATCATGATATTTCGAATATATTTCTTAAAAAGGTGCATGCAAGCTCCAGCACTAAGTGAGATTTTAGCGAATACAAGTAGAACTGCTTGCTACACCTGATTTACAATTTCTCTTTTCCTTTTTCTCTTTGTTAGGAAAATTGTGAAACGTAACTTCTCTATCGATGTGGATGAAGTATTCCCCGTTTCGGAACCAAATAACTTCGTCTACCAATCTATCTAAGATGTTTCTCCCCAACATGACGATATACGTAAAAAATAAAGAGCTTTGGGGGGCACTCAAGGATGATATGTTATAAATAAAATTATCGAATTCGTCGCTCTTATTTTGGTTCCGTTTTAAGAGGACTACTGAAGCTGTGCTGATATTTTCTAAATACAACTCGGATACCTTGCATTGGGATTTTTTGTGTATGATATTGGACCCATTATATTGGTAGTCTAGATATAAGACCATATGTGACCGAGTAGCATTGTACTTTTATTATATTTAAAACATTCACAAATTACATAACAGAGTTTACCAAAATAATTCTTATAATTCCAAACTAATAATATTATTGTTATCATTATACAAAATAAATAAGAAATAGATTTGTATGTATATAAAATATATATTTAGGACTTTAGTTTCATAATATTATTGTATACATTACATTTTAATAGATGTTCAAATATTTTTTTAACAATATGAAAAATTATATTTCCAAGTAAGTTTTCAATCCATATTATACGAAAGGACGAATTTCAATGGCACCGAAAGATTTATTTTTAAAATCAATATTATTTTTAATTGTAAATTTAAATTGCTTATATGGCCAAAGATGTATTCCTTAAAAGAGCTATATTATTATATATTCGCATCAAATGTTCCTTTTCTGTGTTTGTCCTTTAGGTTAGCCCTTTTAAATGTTCTTATCTAAGTGTCCTATCATCCTATCCCAATTTCCCGTTTCTCCCTTAAGTGATTTTGGTGTCGTCTTTTAAGAAGTTGGGTTGTGCGTTTCACACTTCCTCTTGATGAGTGCCGATAGAATGAAACCTAGGCCGGGGATTGGTTCGTAAAGCTCAATTTTGTTAAGGAGGCAGTCAAAACCTCTTTGTACAGGTGCAGCAAGGTCAGTTGTGAACCGATTTCTTCTTTTCACTGTAACAACCATATTTAGTTTGTTCCCTTTTATATGTTTTCTATCCACCGTTCTTGTACCTTCTTCCAAATGTAGATTATTAATATGGTAATTTGTTATTTGTCTGCTTATAAAATAATGGATATAACCGATAGAGGAGCACAATAATAAATTAAAGTAGTTTGTTGATTATTTAGATATATATTATTAAGTGAGAACCAATACATCATATTTTAGTTTATAAAAGTTTAGTATTAATCTAAAAAATTTTTTTTCAATTTTGAAATTTGTAGATATATTAATAGTGGTCGAGTATAAAACCATGAAAATGATTATAAAAATATAATGTAACTATCCAACATTTGTGAAACATTTACATTAAATAAATGTTATAATTACGAGTATTTGTAAAATGACTTATTTATTTGAAAATATCATGAATTATGAAGAACGTATTAATATGGATATACAATTTAATATTTTGAAACCATATTTTTAAAATGTATATGTGGATTATTATCTTAAATAAATTCATGTATAGTGTATTTGCAATCCAATGTAATGATTTTTACTAGGTTTTTAAAAACCTTTACCGAAAGTATAACCTTAATTAAACACTATTTTTTAAATTTTCCATACAAGGCCTGCCACCACCATCTAATTTGTTAAATTATTATTATTAGCACCGCGTCTTACTACCCGTTCGGGTTATACGCACTTACGCTAATGTGTAATGGTAGGGTGATTGTGAGATGAAATGGAGGACCTACAGTTTAACGTGGAATCCGAACCACGGTGGAGACCTGGCATTCCTCACATTCACAAGATGTCTTGTCAGAGGTGAAGGAAGGGTTTGGTAATCAGATAAATCTTTGCCNGTCAGAGGTGAAGGAAGGGTTTAGTAATCAGATAAATCTTTGCCGGGACCGGGGATCGAACCCCGGCCGCCAGCATAGAAGTCTGACACCTTACCCCTAGACCACCAGGTCACCTAATTTGTTAAAATAAGTATGGATTTATTTCTCTATTTAATACTACACGTTTCTTTGAAATATTTATTATTTTTTTTAGTGCTAATGTTCTTTAGTAGTTTATTTTACCAACATCAGTCCACCATGGATAGTCACAGTTTTATACATTAACCAGCAGTTTAACATTTCTTCGCACGGGTCACATCAAATATATCAATCTAGGACGTTCAACAATCACCTGTTAGCATTTTTATAGTTCCTTCGTATACAATCCTGAACCTAAAATTTCACACACAGCCCACTATTGCAATTAATAAATTTAAATAAATAAATATTGTTGTAACAAAATCTTACTTAGTACACAAAGTGATTGAATAAACGAAAGCAAAACCACCCACATTACACCCAGCTAGGACTCAACCCCGACCTCCCCACCACTGATAAAGTATGATGATGATGATGATGGTCTGCGTTCCCACCTATACGGATTTATGTGCCATAGTTTTTTTCTACCACCACGTCTAACTAACTACCTGTTCAGGTTATACCTATAATTATAATTACTCTAATGAAGTAGGGATGAGGAAGTAAACATTTTAGGGGTAATAAACCAGCATTTGAACGGAAAGAGAATGGGTAGATCTAGGGGGGAAAACTCCATGAGTAGTGTAAAATAATTATATCACGCTTACATCTCAATCGCCAATGGCTCTGAAAGACTAAATATGTTGTATCCGTTCCATTTATCCAGCCCATTCCAATGCGATCTTTAGATTTACTATTCCTTAGAGTGAGTATAGAATAGCAGCTGATAAAAATAAACAGGCTTAGTTTAATTCTTTATTATAGATTAAATATCTCACATTACTGCACATAAAAATTAATTTATATAATGATTATTAGGTAGTGAAATTACGGTTATCAATAAATTATTATTATATTAAATCATATCAATTCCACAAGATATCACACACATATTATATATAGCCCACCATCACAAAGTAAACAGACAGATATACAATTTTATAGTAAGCCATACTTCGTTCGAGCATATTTTCATTGATTCCAGAATATTCACATAAGTAAAGAGATGCTTTAAAAACGGTATGGTGGTGTAAAACTACATAAAGTTTAAGTTAAAAATAAAATTAGGAAAATAAATTAGCATTAATTGGTTATATATTTTACTCAGATATTGTATGACAAGCACAATATAAGAAATGGATTTTTATAAAACGTAAAATTCACCAAATTATTATTAACTCGAAGTAATATTTTTTTGATTAAAAAATCTTTTAAATTGATCAAAACATATTAGGATTTCTAAAGAAACAGACTGTTAAATTTGATGGCATTCCTGACTATGCATAAGGTTAAACATTGTTATTAAAGATCAAGACTCATTTTGGTGCTAAATTGTGTTTCTTGATAGAAAATACTACTTATGTAGACCTCAAAATATATTTTCGGACCAGATGAAACAGTTTTTGCCAAAAATAATTATCAACAATAAATTGTATTTAATGATCAAATATTAATATTTCCTTAATTTAGTTGAGGTAGCACGTGTATTCCTAGGATAGACAAGCTACTTATTGCAATAGGTGCGTATAAAACGAACGGGTAGTAAGACGCGGTGCTAATAATAATAATAATAATAATAATAATAATATTGCAAAAGGTTTAGAAAATGTTTTACTGCATGCAAATTTGGACTTTATTTTATCATATCATTTTTTCTCTGCACCACGTCTTACTACCCGTCCAGATTTTACACATACGATAATTATTATAATGGGGTGAAGATGAGGAAGGAAGCATTTATAAAGTTAGTGTACCCACATTTACGTGGAGGGAGAGTGGAAAAGAATTTAAGAAAACCCCACCCTCAATAGACCTGACTGAGATTCAAACACCAATCTCCACGTCATCACCAGGCCAGTATAATACTAGAGTGACTGACTGACGCCTTTGGTCATTCGGCCACTGAAGCGGGTAAATCTTATATATAAAATTCTCGTGTCACAATGTTCGTTCCCGTACTCCTCCGAAACGGCTTGACCGATTCTCATGAAATTTTGTGAGCATATTGAGTAGGTCCGAGAATCGGCCAACATCTATTTTTCATACCCCTTAGTGATAAGGGTTGTCCACCCTTAACATTTTTCTATAATTTTTAAACATTTTTTAAATATATTTTTTTTTATTATGTCGCATTAAAAAATACATACAACCCTAAATTTTTACCCTTTTATCACCAATCCCTATTTTTTAATAGCCATTTTAGTAATTTTGTCTACACTAGAAATTACTTAAAAATTATTTATATGGCAAAACAACGTTTGCCGGGTCAGCTAGTTTAAGATAAAAGATTTAAAATGATATATATATGATACAAATTTAATTTCTTGCGACTTTCTTTGATTTTTTGACAAAGAAATAAATGAATTCTATTATTAAACCAAAAGCACTTATAGCTATACCAATAATAAGTATGAAAAACGGAACATTCAAGTCTGAAAGTGAAAATACTTTCAGAGTATCTCTCTGTATTGATTTAAACAAACTAGGCAAGGTTGTATTAAACTCTGAATCTTTATACCATTTAGTTAAGAAACCTCCTTCAAACAACATACTTAATATTAAATTAAATTGTTCACTATATGGGCATCGCTTATGTCTGATAAACGATTCAAAATATAGCATTGGGCACTCTGAATTCAAGTAGAAAAAATGGTTTCCGTGGGTCGTGTTTCTAATCACAAATTTGGCCAGCCCCTTGTTAAGAAGAAGACTCACGTTTCTGTTGTACATGAGTTGCCGATAAAGTACATCTTGCTCCGGATTGCTGTAGAATCGCTTTTTCAGGTTTTCAGAAACTTGGTTTATCTCGCCGTTAAAAGCGTCGAGAAGAGACGGATAGAATGTGTAAATGTTGAGACCAGATTGGTCCAGTTGGGCCAACGTTTCTATATCAGGGTGGTATATCGGGACGCTAAACGAATTCGTCAGCTTACTTTGGAATAGGTTCACCAAAACCATAGCCGTGAGCAGGCAAGAAGAAACAAAGATTCTCTTTGGGGATCTTTGGAACTTGTTCAACCACGTCACTGGGTAAGACGTGAATATACCTAGTATTTGGACGAAGCTACTCGATGAGCGTGAAAAGTTCTCGTCCAAATCCGTGAATGGCCAACCACTTCTAATAAGAGACCAGAGAGGTACGGCCGCGACATACGTGAGGATAAAACAGAGCCAGACTTCCCCTTTAAAACACCGGAACATACACATCCATGTCGGGATCACCGTCGCTTTCGGTACCAGAACACAGAGGGGTATCGTGTTGACGGCAGGGGTGGCGAATTCAAGGTCGGTCGTTTGATATTTCATCACGAAATGGGAGTTCATAACTAGATCCGTCTCGTTGTACAACGCCGCACCGATCGTGCCGATGTACTTTCCGTTCTCGATGAAACCGTAAGTCACCCCGCCAGGTGGTAGTCTAATGACGGGTGTAAAGTTCATCGTGCGAGTCAGTTCGTTCAACATCATACCGTCTCGTCCAGAGTATTTAACCGCCGTTGCATTCGCGTCCTCCTGAAGCAGCGGGGCTGTAAGGGGGGCAGGAAACATCGTGACGCGTACGGGGTAGCCGTGCATTTTCCAAAAACGTCTGGAAATAAGATCGATATGGGAAGGTATATGTTTTTCATTTAATCTTCTGACTACCCCTCTTGATCCTTTGGTGTCTGTCACGAACGGGTCGTACACGAAAACGTTCCTATCTTTACACCCGGACATATCCACATACCTGACTGTGACAAAAGGGATACTCATCTCCAACCAAAACCTCTGGAACAATAGTTTGAGCTTCTCATTGCTTCCACAGTCGTTTACTTCTCTGGTTAGGATGATTGTCAGTTTTGCCTTAAAATTCGACAGTAGATTCTGTCCACTTCTGTTGTTCAGACTCTTGAATATGTCTTCTTCACTTTCTGCCATTAAGAGATAGATTTGGGCTTGGTAATCCAGCACCTCCCAGCTTCTGTTATTTATATTTTGAAGTCTGGCCAGATTTGAAACCGTTAAAGGCTTATGATGGTGGTACTCCATTACTTTTAAAACATACGTGAATAAATTTAATGTCAACTGGCTTCCAGGAAATAGGATTACTGATAATGTTTTATAATCTGAGTATATTAATTGAAAATAGTTGAACAATGAAAATATAATGCTGTATGGTTTTTGGTCGTATTCCAGGTTGTTGGTAAAATTTGAAAATGAAATAAAACTTTCTTTCTTCTTTATTTTATTATTAGTAGATCCGCCAAAAGACAGTTTCGTTATAACCAATAACCAAATTAGTATTAACCACTGTTTACACGCCATTTAACTATATTTTGATTAATGTATTCAAACACAGATATTAATGCTCTTAATATAAAATATTATTCTGTTGAATAATTTTCTAACTACCTTACAAGTAACTTGTGTGAATCATATTTTATTGTTCTGTTCGATTTACAAAAACCTGTAGCTCTGAGGAGCACTTAGTTTCGTTCGATTTACAAAAACCTGTAGCTCTTAGTTCCCATGTCATTGTTTTTTTTCTGATACATCTCCATCCTGATGGAAAAGTTGTCGTTAGTCCAGTCACTCGATCTATTGAAAGTGATTAAAAACTTAGTCCATTAAGAAGGGTATGCATGCATCAGTTTGATTTAAACTATTCAATTGGAATTGATTTCTTAAACCAATCTACAAAATAAGTGGAAAACCTTTAATATTTTATATATTATCGACACTTTTTAATTTCTTTTAAATCCCATTTAAATTATAACTAATTTATTTTTACTCCAAAGATCTTTGTTTGTATAATTTTTTATTATAAACATTTAGATTGTATAGCACTTAGTTTCTAAATAGTTCTAAATATTTATTTATAGATTATATCATGTTTCTACTTTTACTTCAAAATCTGTTAGTTTATTACGATTTCTATAAGTAAATGTCTGAGGCTCAAAATTAAAATAAAAAAATTATACAATATTTTTACTTTCATTTCACTCCTCGATGAGAGAATTAGTATGATCGTAAAAAAAAAGCTGATTAGATATTTCGATAAATGTCGAACTTTCATGTAGACCTGAAATAGAAAAAGTTGTTCTTGCGATGCAGTCAGTCTGTGTTTTCGTATCTCAGACTAGAGTCGATACCATTTTAAATGATCAAGATATAGCTTAGGCTGGGTTTGAACCCACAAAAATCGGAACCGGAAGTGAGAATTTTACCCCAAGACCACCAAGGTATTTAAATTGATCTAGTTATTATATTTACATTAATTATTTAAGAGCAATTTAAGATTTAAAGCAGTTTTGTATGTTGAGAAAATTTTGTTTGGGAGTAGATTAAAAATATATGAAGATTAAAGAGAAGATTTAAATGAAGAACCTCAACAAAAAATATACAACCAAATGAAGTTCACTATTGACTCATGTAGTTTTATTGATACATCTTTAATAAAATTAACAAAAATTAAACAAAGTAATTTACTTGGTTACTCAATGCGAGTGTACGAGTAGAAATAAATTATTTCACTCAATTAGCCAATAAAATTTTTATAGAGGAAAAATATATCAGTAAAGATCCTTATCAAGTCAAGAGATCAATGTTGGATCATTTTTTGTTTGTCTTTAACCATTGATTTAAGATTCATATGATATGTGTGTCAATCTATTAGTGGTTAGTGAACATATGTATGTTTCTCTCTTAATACATAATATTTAATAGAGTTATAGTTTGGTAACTCAAAATAAATATTAAAGGATCAAATAGTCAATAATATTTCATTTGTTTTAGTGTGGATTTACTTGGATCTAGATATCATATTCTGAAAATTAAAAAATGACACCTGGACACGGGAATCGAACCCGGTACCTTTGTCTTAGTACGAATATGCTCCAACCACTGAGATATCCAGGAATCATCCCATGCCCAGGGTCATTCTTTACTCATATTTTAAGGCAGAGTTTGTGATGGACGTGTGGAAATTGTTGGGTACAAATGTTTGTTTAATTAAGATCACGAGCTATCAGATATCGCAGCCACCTTCGACTCGGTAGTTGGCTTATTGCTGCCACTTGTACATTTATTACAATGATTTGATTTGATTTGAATTGATTTACACATGTCCATCATATACTCTGCCTTAAAATATGAGTGATATATGACTCTGGGCAAGGGACGATTCCTGGATAGCTCAGTGGTTAGAGAAATGTCGTAGTAAGTCAAAAGTTCCGGTTTCAATTCCCATGTCCAGGTGTAATTTTCCAATTTTCAGAATAAAATATTAAAGGACTACACTATGTTCTTAATACAATATCCCCTTTATTTTCCATGTTTTCCAGATCCCAATTGTCCAGACGCTTAATTTAAAGAGAAGTATAGAATAATGAAATTTCACTTTTTAATAAAATTGACTATCCTGCCATTAGTGTTAAGAAAAGTATATTTTGACCTTGATGGAGAAATATATGCAGTTGCCACGCAATCTTAATGTTTCAAGGAAAAAGAAAAGGTAAGGGGAAAGGTTGGAGGATGAGTGGTTATACGTAATTATTTCTCCAGTCTCGCTTTTTATTACAAGTAAAGGTCTATTATTTAAATATTGTAATTTAATGTTCAAAACTCACAAACATAAAAAAAAAGTATTTTGAGAACTCTTGTGTTTTCAATGTTTTTCCCAAAAGACAAAAAAAAAAAGTATATATTTTCGTGGTTTCCCTAGGGCGTAGCAACACGGTGTTATATCAGTTGTGTTTGAAGACAATTTAAAACCATAAATGTGACCTGGCGGTACAGGGGTAAGGTATCGGACTTCTGTACTGGAGGTCCGGGGTTCAATTCTTGGTCCCGGCACAGATTTATCTGATTACCAAACCCTTCCTTCACCTCTGACAAGACATCTTGTGAATGTGGGGAATGCCAGGCCTCCACCGTGGTTCGGATTCCACGTTAAACTGTAGGTGCTCCATTTCATCTCACAATAACCCTGCCATTACACATTGGCGTAAGTTCGTATAAACCGAAGTGATAGTAGGACGCGGTGCTAATAGTAATAATAATAATAATGATGATAATAATAATAATAATAATAAACCCATAACCTTCATATATTCATGTTGGGGATAATCTTAATATAAAACCGAGGCGGTAAAAATTATGCTTTAAGAAGTAAATCTCAAAATATACTTGACTATCAGTGATATAGAATTCGATGTTTGAATCTAGTTCGTGTGTATTGGAGGTTGATTTCCACGTGTAATATATCACTATAGTTTTTACACTCCCAACCTAAACGCCACGTCAGGAATGTTTCCTCCAAGATACCTAACCATCTCTAACCACGTGGGGTGCTAAAATAACTACGACTAACATATTATCTAAAATAAGTTATTTACATGTATTATTAGTAGTAGTAGTACGTCTTACTACCCGTTCGGGTTATACTCACTTACGCTAGTGTGTAATGGTAGGGTGATTGTGAGATGAAATGGATGACGGGACGACCAGTCCTTACCATCCCTCCCTGAACCACGTGGAACGGTTTAACCGCAATTTAAACGTGGCTCTGACCACATTCCACCACCTTGACCACTCCCACTGGGACAAACACCTCGATTTTTTGAACCTTGCCTTCAACTCGGCCTTTAGCGAGTCGATCAAGGCGACCCCGGCTTCCGTCTACCCTAATCGGGAATTGGACTATCCCCTTTTGGCCATCTGGGATGTCGACCCGCTCTTGTCGGAATCTACCCACCGCACACTTGAGGAGAGGTTTGAGCTCGCTCTTCTGAATCTTCAGAAGTCACAAAAAAAAAAGTGGCTTCGGCCTACAATTGAAGACAAGTACCAGTCTCTTTAAGATTGGTGATAATGTCGTTTGCAAGAGCTTTCCCCTTAGCTCGGCAGCAGACAGGTCATCGGTTTAAGCTAGGATACAAATGGAGCGGGCCATGGTCGATCGACAGGTTTTTAACCCCGGTCTCAGTGCTTCTGAGAGAGGTGGCTGACCCATCTCTGGTTCGACGGGCTCATGTCAGCCACATAAAGGCAGTGGTGCAACGAGTCAGTGCCCTGTCCTTTATTGTTGACGTCAAAGTAATGTTTAGTTAGGTATCGTCTGTCTGGGCACTTTATTCGTTAAATGTTATTGATGTCTACTTAGTAATAAGGAGTGAGCTCCACCTTTCAAGTTGGGACATTATAAACAAGTGGTGTGTGTGTGATACCACATTGTTCAAACTATGGCGCCTCGAACTTTTGGACAATCAAGTGTGCGCGTGCGCATGTGCATCAGCCCTATATAAAAAGACACCACAGGATACGTGCTTTCTTTGTGAAGATATCCGTCTCATGGGATTCTCGCGAGATGGTTGTCTCCGAGCTACATGTACCTATGAGGCCGAAAAGGCTCTGCCACGTTGAGTGTACCCGATTGGGCTTGACTAGTACAGAACCTTGATTCTGTATGTTTTGTTTTTTTGTTCTCAGAGAGGCTTTCCCCTTCCCCCTTACCCTCTCTCTCCGACTTGGGGAACCAAGTACTGAGCGGTCTAGACTCGTTGAAGAAGATCGGATGTTGGATATGTTAACTGGACTTGGCCGCACCAAGAAGATGAGGGCCGACGACGTGGAATCATCTTGAACAGGGATGGAAGGAGTGTTATGTGACGGGAGTGCTGGACTTCAACAAGGCGTAGCGAGAGTAGGCCAGTGGTTGCTGATGACTACCGTAAGGATCTATGGCCTGCCGATTTAGGTCGCTACCAGAGGCCCTTGGTAAGGGCTGGTGTCTTCTCCCTTTTCATAAATATACACGACTGACAACGACTGGTATGGCGCCTCCTTGTCGTTCCTCTTGAGTCCTCCTCTTAAGGGGGGGGTGGGGGGTATTGTAACGATGTTACAAGAACGAAGAACAATCGATTGTATAGTACCCAGTATAATGGGACCACACTCACCACCTGGCTTGTTAATCATGGCATACGTGATTGAAGACGCGCCCATAAGAAACTAGTTCGACACTTGACCATGGCCTAGACGTCTGTCCAAGCTTCCAGCGGTTTCCAGAGTGACAGTCCCAACCACCTGAGCGCTGCCTGTCTCCTTTTCTGGTTCGTTCTTTTCCGCCCCTGTTCCCCCTCTTTGGAGACATGTTTACGTTTGTGTTAACTATATAATGGCTGGTATCTTTTCCCTACGGTACTAATTGTACCACTAGCATACATATATGTGAGGGTGCCGATTTAAGCTTAGGTTGGGCTTTATTAATCAAAATTCTATTCTGATAAAATTATTGGAGGGGTGGTGGGGAGGGTATTCTTTTCAAAATTACTGTTTCGAGCTAACTTTAAAATAATCTTGTTTTCCATAAAAAATTTTAACTTGGATATGCCACGGATTAATAATGATTAAGTTCTTCGGGAACCTGATTTAGATTAGGATGTGTTATGTTTGAGTCACGCTCTTGCCGTTATTTACTGCACTGTTCATTAACTTCAGTAATTATGGGCAAGTTTCTAGGGCTTTGGTATGATAACGTGTATATGCATGAAAGGTTTTTATATATATACACGCATCAAGATTAAATTTTTCTAGCTTTTTTTAAAAATATATATGCTTTAAAGGCACTTCTTTGAAATATATATGCTTTTAATATTAAATTATTTTATCTAGTTATTTTTTAATATGCTTTACATCGAGTATTATCTAGAGTAAATTAAATTTTCATTCATTGCAACTAAGTTTGCTTTCACGGTGTTTATGATTATATAATTTTTATTAAATTTAAATATCCTACTTTAATAGAGGTATAGGCTGTTACCACATTCATTTTGATATTTATGGTTGGTAACTATGGGTCGATGCTTACCACCTTAATATATAAAAAGGAAAAAGAGATTTTAACCGGTTTAATTTTAAATTCCCTTGTAGTGAAACATTCTTGTGAATTGTTGAAGATAGGATACCTTGTATTAAAGGTATTTAAAACCTACCTTATAGGTCACTTAGCTGTTTTTGGTATTTGAAGAAATTAACTAGATATAGAATCTGGGACTTAGAATCTTAACCTTCGATGGTTTGTCTTAGGCTATGTATTTATTGTAAATTGGTTGCAGATATTACGTGTGAAATGTTACCATTTACACCAGACGTCAAATTTGTTCAATATAAGCTGTTTTTGTTTACTATATGATGTATCACCATCTCTTTGATAATTATCTAAAGCTATAATAAAAAAAAAATTCTCTTGCGACTCCTTGACTGTTGTTTATCTACTCTTCCTGGACTCTTAAGTTTGTCACACAATAAGTAGGTTAATTCAGAAAAAATGCACCCAGATTAGCGTTGAGAATGGATGGTAAAATTATAGTGATAAAACATTAGGTGGAAAACACCTCCAATGAATGACCCAGGTCGAGTTTTGAAGCCAGACCCGGTTAACGTCGAGTACAGTGTCTCAGGAACCTGGGCCATTGGTGTGGGCTTTAAAAGGTCTTAATTACTTAATCAATGTATTGATTGAGGGAATTCACTTTAATTTACTAATGTAACAAAGTTCGTATCAGACCATTCTCAGTAAAGACGCAAATATCAATAAAAACACGTATCGTACTATCATCGTTGCCTCCAAAACAAAATTTTGGTCATATTAAAAGCGTATTAGTTTGAAAAATTAAACGAAAAGCATTGTATCTATATACTCGCTTTGGTCATTGAGAGCTCCGCCCTCTAACCCTTGGTAAGTTTTCTTTGCAAGTGGGTGTAAAATAATGTAATTTCAGAGCCGTTTTTATAGGTCTTACCGTTTAGCCACAAGAAACCCCCAATTAAAGGTTCGCACCGACTTTAAAGTTGCTTCGACATTTTAAATTTTTGGGGGAGTGGGGGGGGGGGGGGCCATTGTTTTTTTTTTTCATTTTTGGATTTTTCCCCTTGGGAATTGGCCTGGATGCTATGTATT
>CABFOW010000138.1:275426-285982 GCA_902141385.1 Timema californicum
TAATAATAATAATAATAATAATAATAATACTTTAAGGAAAGACTAATTAGCCTATACAAAGCTCAGAGTTTATATAGTTATTTGAACAAGTTTTGAGAGTATCTAGTTAAAACACTTCAAGACGATAATTACTTTGAGAAATACTTTAAGACAGTAACTAGCAATAACATAAGAGTCTAAAGAACTTACTTCATGACGCTAACGAATGATACAAGGTAATTTGACCTTCATAGATATATTAACTTGCCGAGCAGCTTTTCTGAAAATAGTTCATAATTTCATTCTTAAAACATTAAGAAGTTTCTTTGCTCCACAAAACACCACAGTAATGTGCAATGAAAATAAGTTTCATTAATATTTTTTTTATCAATAAGACATGAGTGTAGTCATGACAACATTTGATCTCAAGATTCTGATGCGTATCGGGTTGACATTATTTATCATTAGGTGTTCTGTCCCACGTCAGGTCCATTCCTTTTGTCTGTGAACATTGAGACTGCCAATGTTCTCTATCCTCTCTGCCTCCTCCTTCAGTTACCAGAATTTTCTTCTCTTCTTTAAGTCAGCTTTTATTTGAGCTATCCTCCTTCCTAAACTCCTCTTTCCTTCAACCTTACCTTCTAGGATGACGTGCAGAAGACAGCTCCTTCTAAGGATGTGTCCGATCCAGTTAGCTTTGTACCGAAGAATTACATCCGAAATGTTTATCTTCTCCCCCACTTTTTTTTTAGGACTTGTTAATTTGTCACGCTGTTTGCCCACCTTATCTTCTCCAGCACCACATTCCCAGGCTATCCTAATATTTCTTTTCCCTCTTCCTAATTGCCAGGTTTCTGCTCCACACAGCGCGATGTTCCTAATGTAGAGTTTCATCAGTTTCTTCCTCAACTTATTGGTCAGCATTAACCTCTTCTTGTTGAAAGCTTCCTTGGCCATGGCCTTCATAGACCTAATTTTTTAGGTGCAGTCGACATCCTATGTCAGCAGACTTCCCAGATACTTGAACTAATCTATGTTTTATAGGTCAACGATTTTAAAGGTGGGTTTCACAGTAATTATGTTTGTAAATCTGTCATTCGTTGTCCAACCGACTCTTCTGCCTGACTTTTCTACCCGCGTAGGCATCAGTCCGTCCGAGTGATTAAATCTATAGCTACAGCCGAAACTGTTCCATGAATTTGATTCCAAATTGATATTTATATGTCATATGATCATTCTTCAAGACGAAATTATTATTTTTAATTATAGATTTAAAATTATGGTTTGTTTTGTACTGATGACCTATTTGTGGAAATTATAATTTAAGAAAAAAACTACCATCAATTTTATTTAAAAAATATAAATCTGGAGTATGACCAATAACATTCATCCTTTTTTTAGAAGAAAAATGATTACTGCTTTTTGAAATATTTAAATTTTCTGAAAATAGAAATAATGATTTTGTCAAAAATGAGTATGTTTTAAATTTTAGATTTTAATAACAATGTATGATTGTTTTCACTACAATTAATCAAAATTTAATTGAAATTTTTGAACAGAAATAATCGCTGTGAATTGATTCTCTGAGAAAATACTGTGAATTGTTCTTAAACAAAATGATAAACGTAACCTACTATAATCGTTTATTTTAGAAAACTATCATCGTGATAAAGACAATACTAGTTTGGCTCAGTAATTATTTAAAAATATGATAACTAGTCCTATCCTTTTGTTATTTCGTATCAGTGCGAATGATACAGTTAATAATTATTGCTACGATCTGCTTGGGGGATCGCCTGGCCTAACGCGCTACTCTCGCAGTAGACAAAACGATTGCCGATGACGAGGAGATCAAGGTTCGAATCTCAGTCGGATGTGCAGAGGTTTTTTTTTCTTCAAAAATGCAGGTAGATTTCCTCTAAATATGACCTTCCTAATTCCTATATCCATTGAGGTAATTAGTACCTAAGCATTTAATCCAAACGGGTAGTAAGACGCGGGGCAAAAAAAAACTATATTGCTTAGAAAATTTGAATACAAATTGTTGAAGGCGGTGAACTACTAAGGTCTTCCTAACTTTCTCTTCCACCGCAAGCTATTTCCAAAGAACAGGAGCGAAAGAGACGTTGGTCCTAAGTTAGTAGGGACATAATTACCTTCACCCCCGCCCTACACCTTTATCTCTCTATCTTGCTCTTTCTTTGACAGCGACAGTTGGGTGGACTCGGGCCGGAGGTGTGGGCCAAGGGAGCAGTTATAAGTAAATTGACCATCTCGACGAAATACGCTCCGTTGTAAAGCTACTACGCCATCTTTGATAACCAAGCTTGACTGGCTCGGAGCTCCGTATGGCCTGGTTTGATTCCACATCCGCTCAACACGTCAGCGCTACTACAGGTATTATTATTATTATTATTATTATTATTATTATTATTATTAGCACCGCGTCTTACTACCCGTTCGGGTTATACGATCTTACGCTAATGTGTAATGGTAGGGTGATTGTGAGATTAAATGGAGGACCTACAGTTTAACGTGAGATCCGAACCACGGTGAAGGCCTGGCATTCCACACATTCACAAGTTGTGATTAATACACGTCCTGTCAGAGGTAAAGGAAGGGTTTGGTAATCAGATAAATCGGTGCCGGGACCAGGGATTGAACCCCGCACCCCCAGCACAGAGGTTTGAAACCTTACTCCTAGACCACCAGGTCATCTCCACGCAAATGCTGGTACACTTACTATAAATATAACATTTCCATCCATAAAAAATCATTAATTAGTATATAAATGTTTAACCCGAACTGGTAATAAGACGCGGTGATAATAATAATAATAATAATAATAATAATAAAATAGCTCATTATAGCCCAGTCATGATTAAAACCGAGATATACCCGTCAACAGTAAAACAGACTAGACGAGTTTGATATTAAGTCTGAGTGCCTATAATTTCAACTCTTCCTTCCACCTCTAGCCACCCCCCTCCCACCCCAGCTCCACCAACCATACCGTGGAAAACTTTGGAGATTATCTTTCTCTCTTTTTCGCGATTGAGTAGCTCTCTCTTCACATGCATCATATAAGTGCATAGTGAACATAACTCTTCCATAACACTTGTCTCTTCAATTAGTTTACGGACCATTTACCTCAAAATGTGTTGTGAATATTTACTCTAACGCCCTTTAATCTGACATGTTCCTCTTTTTTTCACTCATGAATGCCTCAAAACATCCATCCTACCCCTCTTTCCACTCCCAGCCACTTTCATCCCTTACCTCCTTCCCCACCTCCCCCTACACACACGCACAAACAATTCTTTCCCACCTGTAGTACGAACGACGTTGAATAGTTAGCGCGGCAGACGGCAGAGAGCAGCGGCGTCGCTGTAGGGCTGTCCACAGACGGCATTTTCCTAGCCTGGGAAGGGCGTCAGCTTCTTTCAGTCGTGCGGTGGCATCGCGACGCGTCAGACGCCGGTATATCTATCTATATATATAAATATCTCTCTCTCTCGTTAGTACCATCGGAGGAGATACTTCGACAAACCACAAGGTAACACAATATATTCATGAGAGGGGGAGGCCTTTGTGATCAACACGTAGGTATACTTCAAATAAAATTACTTATTATATATTTTATGACAAGTTTCCTAAGAAAAAGCAGGAGGGATAGCTTCATTTAATATTGATTAGTTATGTGTTTATTTTAAGGAGACGCATTGCTTATATAGCGAATTTACTTAGAACATAAACTATCTATATTTTTGACAGTATGATAATTTACACGATTAAAGTTCTAAATAATTTACTTAGGTAGCATAAACTAATAGTTAAAATATTTTGTGTAAAACTTAGATTAAGTTGCAAAAAAAAAGTTGAACAATAAAAACAAGCATCTATCTTAAATTACTGTATTCGTGTTCAGGTCAGGTAAATAAATTGTATACACAAAATAATTTAAGCTCTGAATCGATGTGGTTATTTTAATGTATGCATTGCTATTAAGTAATTGAATTATTACGCTAATAAAAAACCTAATCATCTAGCACAGAGTTGAACAATTAATTATAGCGTACAAATAAGACCAGCCTGTGTAACGAGTTAACCAATTACTGGAATACAGCGTTAGGAGGTAGTAAATAAAATTATAGCCATCAGCCTTATGTGAATAATATTTAAACATACAGTATCTAGAACTATAAGCCCCATGACATTTTCTTTTTATTTGATCAATTAATTAAATTATTAAATATGCATTTGTTTGATTAACATATTATACACGTCTATAACCTTTTATACACAACACAATAATTATGTTAAGAATTTTAAAAAAAATATTATACTTGATGTAGAGCATGTGAATGAACATCAGGCATCATGACTAATAATTATAATCGCCTAACATAGATCTAATTGATTAAAAAATAGATTTAGAAAGTATCAACTTATAAAATTATATATTAGGTTCTAAAACCAATGACGATATTTTGGAAGTTTGCAGTCTTAGAGCGAGGAAAGGGGAAAATGGCGGGTTAGAAAATATGTCCACATGGAACTTTATCTTCATGCCAACTTGTACCTCTTTAAATGCTCATCAATAGGCACACATCCGGCTACCAGGAGACTATAAGGCGTTGAATAACGAATATATTAACTGTGGAGATAGTGTTTATTTGTGACTAAAAAATGAGAAATAAATTCATAAACGTTTTTAGCACATTATCTATGTGCTAAAACAAAACGGCACTAAAATTATTTTATAGCTGTAATAATTTTTTTTAAACTAACTCGCAGTAATTTTACACAATGAATTCGTAACATTGTGTGAATTGGATGTTTTATTTTCTCTAGTTAAAAACTAATAGTAGTTTTCAACGTTTTGTTATTCTAATTTTAAATAATTAATGTGTTGTTTTATTAAAATACAATATCTATTAGTGGAGTACAAACAAAAATAAATACTTTAAACAACTTTGATTAATGTGTCTGGGTGATTATTTTAAGCTAATTGGAATGTGATGAACTTTTGGCATTGCTATTTGGCCTAACCATTAATTTAATATGCTATTATATGAGATAACATTTTTTTATACATCCTAATGGTTAATATAAATACTTAACTTAGCAATTAGCGTGTTTACTGGAATGTTATATGTCTTTCTAATTAAATTTATAATTAATTAGTTGTGTTTTAAGTTATCCTAATTTAAAGTTTACTCAAAAACGATTTAAAACAAATATTATTAAATACATCGGCCTATCGGTGCCTCAACAAACTTTTCCGAAAATACGTTCTAGATTTTATTATTTCATTATTTATTCAGTGACTCGTATTTTTTTTAATGATTCTAAAATATTTCTACAAGTTTAAATTATTTATTTATTGATGTATACTATAAATTAAGGTTCAAACATATTAACATTGCGCTTAATTATTGTCTAACCCACTTAGATGGCCGCGTGGTCTAACTCGCTACCCTCGCAGTAGACTAGACTGCCAATGACGGTGAGATGGTTTTACACTCTTCCTTAACGCAAATCCGGATACATTTCCTATAAAAGCAACCTCCCCAATCCCTATAGCCATCAAAGTAATTAGTACATAAGCGCATAGCCCGAACGGTTAGTAAAACGCGTTACTAAAAAAAATTGTAAAATTAAAATAATCTACTATACACATACATACACATATAAAAGTTAATATTAAATAGTCTCTATCTTGATGAAATTTAAAAACTGTTTAAAGATATCGTCTTTACTTGGACGACGTTAGGGTGAACGTATTTTCTACCACTTGTCCACATATTAATAATAAATTATCATACTTATACCTATGTATTATTAGTTTAATAATTAAAAACTAATTTAAAATGCCTACAAAAAGATTGTATTGAGCGCATTTTTATTGACATATTCAAATATAATTAAATGGATAAAACTAAACCAAATAATGATGAAATAAAAAACCTCTACTATATAAATCAACACACGTATTCATGTGTCATCCATACAAAGCATATTTAATGTGATAGCAATGTGTGTCTGAGAATTTGTGTGCATTTCTCTCACTTACTCCTACACCATCATAACTTTTAAAAAGATAAATATTGGCCGGTAATTAGATCCAAGCATATTATGATCCCGACACTAGACTGTTTCACTTTTTGTCTTATTCGTATGGGAGAAAGTTACCCGCCTCCAATATGAGGAGGGTCCAAAATAAAACTTGATAAAATGTCAACCACCCACAATAATATTTCTTGATCCACCACTGATCGATGCTCTTCTCATGGAAGAAAATGATCCTCCTCCGTAATGAGGGGTATCGATGGTTAGTGCATGCGCGTATAACCAGAACGGGCAGTAAGACGCGGTGCAGAATATACATACACATATACATACATGGCAGAAAACTTTTAGGCACCTTTATAAACCAAATATTTTTTTAAAGTTATAACTGCAACCCTCAACAACAGTCAAGTAGATTCCTTTGCCCCCCCCCCCTTTTCACTTCACCCTTCCTACCCACGGACAATTTCCACCATTTCTCTGTAACGTCCAACGTTCACAGTTCTCGTACGACCTTTTATGTTACAATGAGATTCACTAGTCCGCCTGAGGGTGTGTGTGTGTGTGTGTGTGTGTGTGTGTGTGAATATGGTGCAAATTGGCCACTTGGAGAGCTAGCTCTGTGTGTGGTTGTGTGGGTGAGGAGGGGGGGGGTTAATCTCCAGGGTCACCGTTAACGACTACATGAGTGTGAGAGGTGACGATGAGGAATATTGAGTAGAACACACACCCACAGAAGGGGTGCGAACCCTCTCCCCCCCCCCAAATAGTCACACCTGCCAACACGAGAGAACGTGACTCCACCCGCACTATGGAGACGGTAGAGTGGCCGACCACGTCTATACGAACAAGGGATTAAGGCCGCCACCTATTTGAAGGGAAAATATCCTCTTACTGCATCGTTAACTATATGAAATGACGACTCTTGATGCCTGAAAAACCGCTAAAACGATCCTAATTCATCTTGACATGTTCTGTTGTGACCCTGCCATTAAATGACTTTGAGGAGGTTAGATGGATGTGTGTATGATCTCAGATATTTAAAATTTATCGTTGAAAATGAACTAATTCCAACTTTCCGCCGATTTTTTTAAACGGTGCTCGAAAATAAGGTGCACATCAAGATATTTGGTCCAAAGAGGGCTGATGATAGTGGGGAGTGAAGTTGTTTACATAATGATGATAATACCTCGTGATGAGTACAAGGTATGTAACCCGAGTATCATAGATTATGGTGGGCTGGACATGCAGCGAAAATGGCAATATCTAGAGCGGTGCTCAGGGTATTGACTGGTAGAACCAATAGGAAGAGACCATTGGGATAACCTAGACAGGTATGGGAAGATAGCATTAGAATAGGCCTGCAAGAGATAGGATGTAATGAGGTGGACTGGATAGAACTAGCTCAAGATGGAGATAGGTTGTAATGAGGTGGACTGGATATAGCTAGCTCAAGATGGGGACAGGATGTAATGAGGTGGACTGGATAGATCTATCTCAAGATGGGGATAGGTTGTAATGAGGTGGACTGGATAGATATATCTCATGATGGTTATAGATTGTAATGAGGTGGACTGGATATATCTATCTCAAGATGGTTATAGGTTGTAATGAGGTGGACTGGATAGAACTATATCAAGATGGTTATAGGTTGTAATGAGGTGGACTGGATATAGCTAGCTCAAGATAGGGATAGGATGTAATGAGGTGGACTGGATAGAACTAGCTCAAGATGGTTATAGGTTGCAATGAGGTGGACTGGATAGAACTAGCTCAAGATGGGGATAGGTTGTAATGAGGTGGACTGGATATAGCTAGCTCAATATGGGGATAGGTTGTAATGAGGTGGACTGGATAGATCTATCTCAAGATGAGGATATAATGTAATGAGGTGGACTGGATAGAACCAGCTAAAAATGGAGATAGGTTGTAATGAGGTGGACTGGATAGAACTAGCTTAACATAGGGATAAGTGGCGTACTTTTGTAGGTGTGGCAACGAAATTTTCAAGTTCCTGAGGTAATCGATTAACTAATAGAGACATACTAGCTTTCCCATTCATTTTGAGATAAAAAGCCACTTCTTTAATAACGTGGGATTTATAGACTTCTGTGATACATATGAGCGTTCCGGTATACAGTCCCCATAATATTCGCAGGATCTAAGCCTTAGTTTTTGGAAGTCATCATTTTAACAATCTACCAAGATTTCCACTATTTTTTTACTACCAATTTACCTGTGTTTTCCAGAATGAAATTTACAATTTTTCGGGCAGCTTTGATTGAAGAAAAGACTAATAAAATGTAATTTATCATCAAACTGACTAAATGTGGAAGTCTTGTCTCTTAGGTTTAAAACAGGATGATCCAAGATTGATGGGGAAATATCTTTTCTATCACTTCACAATTTTTCACTGACAGCTTGATAGGCCTGTCGTAGCTCCATACGCCTTATAATCTAACTTAAGACTAGGACAGACACAACATCCAGTCCCCCGGCCGTTAATTTATCAATGTGGGTTGACCTGGTTGTCTAGGGGTAAGGTGTCGGACTTCTGTGCTGGTGGTCCGGGGTTCAATCCTCGGTCCCGGCACAGATTTATCTGATTGCCAAACCCTTCCTTCACCTCTGACAAGACATCTTGTGAATGTGGGGAATGCCAGGCCTCCACCGTGGTTCGGATCCCACGTTAAACTGTAGGTCCTCCATTTCATCTCACAATCACCCTACCATTACACATTAGCGTAAGTGCGTATAACCCGAACGGGTAGTAAGAAGCGGTGCTAATAATAATAATAATAATAATAATAATAATAACAATAAATCAATGTGAAAGGGTAAGCCCATATTTGTTTCATCAATGATACATTTTTCACCCATCCCGGGAAATGAACTGAGGACCCTTAGCTCAATAGACAGACACGCTACCGATTGAGCTAGGGTGTCAAATTCACTTAGGTACAAATAAGCGAATAATTTCAGGGAATAAGGAGGTTAAATTTATAGGAAGTATACCCATATTCGCGTGGAGAGACAGAGAGAGAGAGAGAGAGTGGAAAACCATTTTGGATAAAACACCGTCAGTCCATCTGACCGAGATTCAAACCTCGTTATCCCTGTCATAATCAGCCTAGTCTATTGCAATAGTAGGACGTTATACCACGCGGCCAGCGAAGGGGGTCAGATTTATCTCTAAAATAAAAAAATACGATAAATAAAAATACATATACTTTTTTTAATGTTTGTTTAGTAAACGTTACAAAACTTTGTTTTCTTGATAGAGAAACGTGTATTCCGTAGGGATTAGAAAAACGCTTAAGTTGTGTTCTATACATTTTGACTGAGTTGTATTTGTTTCTTAAATTCCACATCAATAATTCAGCATTTGTTTGTCGAGAAAGAGAGAGAAGAAGCGATAGAATAAATGAAGAAAAAAAAAGAAAAAAAAAAGAAGTAGTAGTTTATCTCTCAAGTCAACATTCCCCAATGAAACTTGAAGAAAAACTTCACGAAGGCGAGCAAATTGTGTGCCCCGCTTTTCGGATAAGTCTTTTTTTTTCCTGTCCCATATAACACCACTTTGTAGATACGAAGTTAGGAAACTACTATTTATATTTCTCTTCAATAATTCTGCTTAAACTCTCACTCCCTCCACTTCTTCAAATTTAATTAGCCTTTTTTACTTCCTATAATATAATGTAAGGATGGAATAAATTTAAAGTCTCAGAAAGTACGAAGAATTATTAAATAAATACTGAACGAAATAGTCTAGAAATCCAATAAAACTTTAAAAAAACTATATTCTAGTGAAGCTTGGAATGATCTTTAGTACGGATAAAACTGCATTGATTTCCATTTCACTTGTAGCCAAATATATTTTTTAGAAATAATCCAAATTATAGTTCAAAATTACTCCAATAAAATTTAATATAAATATAGAAATGCAAAGATAATATCTAGATAAATTCTAATTACTCGATATGTAAAACAATGTTATACAAACACAACCTATGCAAAACAAGATTTAATTTTTTTTTAAACTGAACATTTTCAAATTTCAAAAAAAAAAAACTAAAAGGGAAATGTTTAGTTTCAGAAAAAGTTAATCACTAAAGCTATAACAAACAAATTTTATCTTTACTTTATTTAAGTAAGAGCATATCGAAGTTTACTAATGTTTATAAACCTAATTGCAATATAATTATATTATTTGATTAATGTAGGTTATTATTTATTTAATGTTTTGATTAGGAATAATTAACTAGCTTGTAAAAAAGTATTCCGATACATTTGTGGATTTTCTTTTTCCAACCATTGAATAAAGTACCAAAATTTCAAACCTTGGTGATGTATAGGCATATATATATATATATATATATAGGCAAATCACCAAAGACAAATCTAAAAAAACTCGTATGTATGTATATATGTATATACGATTTTTTTTATTTGTCTTTGGTCGATTTAATTAAACAGCTCGCTAATCAATAACGTATTATCTGTCG
>CABFOW010000138.1:286135-303265 GCA_902141385.1 Timema californicum
ACGGCAACAAGATTGCATTTCCAATTACCAGAGTCTGGTCTACGGTCACACATTTTTCATATCTAGAATCTTCGGCGATCGATAGCGCTGTTAGATTGTGGGAAGTTTATTGAAGAGCGTACATTTCAAATTAAAATTTTAATCATTCATTCAACGAACAAAATACTAGTGAAAGATTATTTAATCGACTTAAGTTTGATTTATTAAGTTTAATTTGTAAAAAAAAATATTGTAAAACAAAATTTGTAAATAGTAGGAACATTTATATAAATTACCTTTATAACGATTTGTATAGTAAATATTTTCAATTTAATTATAACTACGTATTAAAAATAAAAATCTTAATTTAAAATAATTAAAATTAATTTTCTTATTATAATTTATTATTATTTAGGATTAATAAATTAAGATATCCAACTCTATTAATATTACAATTATTATAATATAAAGGATTTAATTAATAAATGAAATCCAAATTAAAATAACTTGTACTGCTACCAAGCCCTTTTATATAAGTGGCCTATTGGCAAGCACTAACAAGTAAACTTAACATGAAATTAGTTGACAATTAATTTAAATGCTAACATTGAATATAATTTTATTCTGGTACACAAATGTATTTATAATTATATTAAAAAGAGTTTATTTATTATTTACCATTCATTATTTATTTTTAAGGCAGTTTTTAGAGTACTATAAACAATATACATGTAGGTATTTTTAATATTTTATTACACGTGCCACGCAGTCTTTAAGGAGGAATTTGAGGCTCAAATCTAGGCCATAGCGCTTGGGAAGGTTTTCCCACCCTTTCTCCACGCTGCTACCAGTGCATTATTTTTTTAAGCTATCCTACTCATCTTTACCCCTGTTGCTAAGCCCTCAATAAAATGTGTATCGTATTGATTTAGAAAAAATGTTTTAAAATTATATATTTTAATAACTGATAATTCTGAAATTATTCTAGCTTTTTACAACACGTTAACTACACCAGGATCGTGTTTGTCTACTGAATTAAAGGTTTCAGGTTCGATTCCAGACATGTCCGAGAAATTTATCATTAATTAAATGTGAATTCGCCTAATTAGTGAGATGAATTAACGGTTGGGGGTTGAATGTTGTGTATGTTCTAGAATTAAGTTAGTTTATAAGTTTTGTGTTAACATAATCAGTTGGTTCATAAAGGTTACATTAAATACTTAAAATAAATGAATGAAAATTAATCTCTAATAATAATAAATAAGGGATAATACCCTAAAGAGAATAAAAGTTATCACCTTTGGCTAACCATGTTAATATGTATAGATGTCGTTTTAGTTAAGTCAATTTAAAAAGAGTATAAGTGTTAATTCAAAATACAAATTTAAAAAAATATTGATTTTATGTTTCAGCCAGACGCGATGAACCTTAAAATGGTAGAGTGGAATATTAATCAAGTTCAAAATAATAATTACAACATGGGATGAAGAGAGACTCATTACAGAAATTACTGCCAGTTTTACGATCGCATGAACAGAACACTAAAAACTCACGGATAAAACAATCAGTGTCATGTTTTTGTGGAAATTATAGACAACAAACTTTTCTACTTCTTTATTACAGTAGATTTTATCTGTCTTCGAGATTACTAAGTGAAACTGCGTAAATCTACACTAAACAGTGCTTCGTTTCATTAAGAGTGTAGGATATATATTTTTTTTCTTAATGTACGAAAGGTTTAACATTTTATTGTCAAATATAAGTTTTCTCAAAACAAAAGTAGGCAACTGTAAATATTTACATCCTATGTATTCACTTATACTTTAAAAAGTGTATTTTAATACTGGCTATGCATACTCTTATTATTCGTGCATATTCGATTATTTGACTACTCTTTAAATATTAATAAATGTTAGTTATATCAAACCACAAAGAAACTTCCTTAAGTTTCAAAATGGCGTATAGAGTGACACAACTTGGTTAATGCATCTAATAACTAAAATAATTAAATATAACCAAGTGATTTCAAGTAAATAAAAAAAAACTAAAATAAAACTGTATACATTAGAATTGTACGTCATTATGGGCTAACTTAAGAGACACGAATTAATTGTGAGGATATTAATCACTTTTTATGCTAAGCAAGAATATTTATGAAATTTATAAATTAAAATAAAACTTGCAAACAATAAATATAATTGAGTCATTGACCTAGACATTTTATAGACGTTTACTGCAGGGTTGTTTATAATAATAATAATATATATAAATAATTATAATATAGTAATTGTAGTACTAAACAAATGTCTAAACCTAACAGAAAGAAAAAACAACGTTTGCCAAATTACAACGATGGGGGGGAGGTGTCTACAAACCGATATCCCGATTTACTTTTAATCGTTTGATGATAGGAATCAAATAGCTTATATTTTTTTTAGGAATACAATTTAGAAAAATTAATGAAACCTATAGGATCGTTTTGAAAATCCCTCTAAGGACAAATTAACCCAAAGAGTGATTAGTAATAGTCTGATTCAAAAGTGAGAAATCCCCGTCGAGGACGAAGATGAAACAAGGCGATAAGAAGTGAGCTTGGACCTCGGAACCATTAGTCCGAAGAGGGTTGGGAGGGTCAGAGGGTGGTGGTGGTGGTGGTGGTGGTGTGTGTGGTGAAGATGTGCCAGATCACTAGTAGCGCGTTCCTCTCCCGTCTCGGTGTCCTGTGGGGGATGCTGTCGTTGATCACCCTACTGACGGCGTTCGTCAGCAACGTGTGGCTGTTCACCAAAGAACCGGTGCGTCTCCCGCACAGCGAGCAGTCCACAACCATCACGTTCAGGATCGGGCTGTGGAGGGTCTGCCCCAGCGTCAACAAGACCAACATCTCTCAACGTGAGTACATACCTACGGTCTTGGTCAGTGCTCTAATTTACTTTATTGTAGAAAAATATTATAACCAAGGGGGTAAAATAAATATCAACCTTGAGGTTATGATGGGTTTTTGACGTTTTCTGTGGCCCCAATTTAAAAAATTATATAGTTTCACTATTGAAAAGCATTAGACATTATACTGCGATCTAGAATACTTTAGAATCCACGTGGTGGGTAGGCTGGGGAGCATAGTTGCCACATTGCGGGAGTTCACGTGTTACTACCATGCAAGCATACTCAGTGACTGTCAAGAACTCTGGCAACGTGCATCGGTTACTATGACAACTACCCTTCATGGATTGGACGAGCCTCCACGCCCCCCCCCCCTCACACAGACACTCTAGCTGCGCTTACTTCAATCCTAAAGCAGTTTAAAACACGGTATGATATGCTATGATCCACCACGGTGGCCACATAGTTAAAGGCGTCACTCTCGCAATATACTAGACTACCGATGATGGGAGGATCGTGGTTCGAAACTGTTTGAGTGTAATGACTGTGATTTATCCTAAATTGTTTCTCACACTCTTCACGCAAATTCGGGGTAAACGCCTTCTAAATTCAATTATACTCATCCATAATCCACTAACGTAGTTAGTACACAAGTGTACAAACCGAACGGGTAGTAAGACGCACTGCTAAAAAAAATGGAGATATTAATATTTACTGTTTTAAAATATACATAAAAATAATAATACCAAATAATTGTTATTTTGCCCTAATTTTATACAAAATGTAAACTTACATAAATAATACAAATAAGGTATACTACTCTATGTAATGATCTAGAGGAACAAACATATAATCTGCTATGACATAGATCATTATTGACTAAAAACCGTTATAGTATAGCTCATTATTGAATAAAAACCTTTGACCCTTTTTTATAGCACGGCATCTTACCCCCCCCCCCACCCCTCCCCTGTTCGGGTTATGCACACATACACTAATCATGTTAGTGTTTTTAGGGATGAGGAAGGTTGAATTTAGAGTAATAGTACCCACAGTTTACTTAGTGAGGGGAGACTGGGAAACCATTTAGGAGAAACTTCCCATTTTCCCATTGGTACAGACCGGGATTCAAACCCCGATATTCCAGCCATCAGCAGACTATACTATTGCGAACGTGATCCTTTAGATGATTTTACTACCGAAGCGAGTCTTTCCTTCTTGATATATATGTGTGTGTGTGTGTGTGAATCCCAACTTTTTATTTATCTGTACTTTAAGGACAAACCATGATTTTGATTCTACCTCTAAAATTATAATGTTCGATAAAGTATTTACGATTACTTCATACCATTTTTAAAACTCAAGTCTTACTATCCATCCAGGCTATTTATTAACACTAATGAGATTAGTGATAAGGAAGATAGAATTTATAAAAAATAAAAATAAAGCACACACATTGGTTTGGAGGGAGAAAGGTAAACTCATATAGGATATACCACCCTTACTTACATACCACCGGAACTTGAACCCAGACCTCCCCACCATCAGCCTTCCACCCTATTGCTGTTGTGGAAGGGCCTAGACCAAAAGTTTTCACATTTTTTTTAGCTCAAAACAGCCCTTGAACAACAAAAAAATACGCTGAAGATCATATAGAAAATATTTTACACTATTACTATGAACATTCAATAACACCCACTTCGGTGGTTGAATGGACTAAGGCGTCACTTTCGTAATTTACTAGACTGACGATGACTAAGGAGATCAGGGCTCGAATCCCGGTCGGGTATACTGACGGTGTATTTACCCTCAAAATAGTTTTACACTCTCCCTCCATACAAATGCGGGTATACTTCCTCTAAATTTTACCTTTCTTAACCTTAACCCAAGAACGTAATTAGTATATATTCGTAAAGAAGTGCTAAAAAATATAAAAATAGTGACAGTTAAATTTTAAAAGTGTAAAAGCTTACAGACGAAAATCATCACATAAACTGGTTACGTCTTTAGCAAATGTTCTTTATTCATAATTGAAAAAATATTGTCAATATTATTTACTGTTGGTATATTTTAGTATTAAAAACAAATTAAGAATATTCTTAAATTGCCTCGAGGAGCTTGAAAAAACAATGGTAGAGCCTAGTTTGAAAAAAAAACCTGGCCTAGAGCATCTATCCGCTGATACGGGTAGCTTTGTTACAATAAAACTTCATTAGATCTAATTAAACGAAAAATGACAACGTGTACGTGTAAAACGAACCTTTGACTTCAGCGCATCAAAGTTCTAACACTGCTCCGTTTTTTCCACTTGCCAGTTTTAAGCTGCAAGTGACTATGAACACGAGACTACTAGCTTCGGTGGCCACATGGTCTAAGGTGATACAATCACAGTAGACTAAACTGATCATGGGGAGATCCGAGGTTAGAATCCCGGTCAGGTGTACCGAGTGTTTTTCCTAAATAGTTTCACACACTCCCTCCTCGCAAATGCTGTTATACTTCCTATAACTTTCCTCACCCCTAAGACTTTTAGCGTAGTTAGTAAATATGCGTGTAATCCGAAAGGTTAGTAAGACGCGGGGCTTAATAGAAGAAGAAAAATACAACTACTTGAACAGACCTACTTGTGATTAAATTACTTTTATAACGTAAGCCTTGATAAATTCAGATATGCTATAGTTAAGTACTATAGCTATTTTTGGGTGTTTTTTTCCTCTAAACATCTCTCTTTAAACTATTCTCTTAATGAATATAAGTAAAGTATTAAAAACTCTGAATTTCTAAAAAAAAAAGTATATAGATATACATGCGTTTTAAAAAAGTTCAATATAAATACCTGGGAACTGCGATTGTTTGTAAGTTGTTTTCTCGTTTTATCTCTCTAAATATTAAACTTATTATATACAAAACAATAATCCTACCTGTTCTTTACGGATGTTAAAGTGTGATATCTCCGTTTGTACAAAGAATCGAATAGCCAAAACTATTATTCGTGCGTTTTAGTGAGGATCCCTGGATAGCTCAATGATTAGAGCATTGGCGTACTAAGCCAAAGTTTTCGGGTTCGGTTCCCGTGTCCATGTATTTTTCAATTTTTCTGGATGGAGTAGTTCTCACTAAAAAGCATAAATAATAGCTTTGGCTATTTGATTCTTAAATATGCAATTCCTTACAATTATAATAGGTTGTAGGTGACCTGGTGGTCTAGGGGTAAGGTGTCGGACTTCTATGCTGGCGGCCGGGGTTTAATCCTCGGTCCCGGCAAAGATTTATCTGATTACCAAACCCTTCCTTCACCTCTGACAAGACATCTTGTGAATCTGGGGAATGCCAGGCCTCCACCGTGGTTCGGATTCCACGTTAAACTGTAGGTCCTCCATTTCATCTCACAATCACCCTACCATCACACATTATCGTAAGTGCGTATAGCCCGCACGGGTAGTAAGACGCGGCGCTAATAATAATAATAATAATAATAATAATAATAACTGTACAAGTGGCGGGATTAAGCCAACTACCGAGTCGGAGGTGGCTGCGTTATCTGATAGCTCGTGATCTTGATTAAAATTTTAAGCTGCCTAAGGCCAGAGAGCTAGTTAATGTTAATTGACAGAGATCAAAACTTTAAATTAGATCAACTTTGCTTCGCATTTAAAATTTACCCCAACATACCAATAATTAGTTGGTATTTTAAGTTTATTATACATTGTTTTTAACATAATTTAAATCCCTCCTGTAAAATGTACAAACAATTCATTCAAACTAAAATCCTTTAAGAATTTAAATTCTATCTGTTATAAAATGTTTAAGTTTGAATTAATGAACAAAATTCACTATCTCGTTAAGAATGTCTGTTCTTGGTGAAATTAAAACATACCGCTCTTCATCAGAGTCACATTAGTTTCAAAGCGGACACACTAATTATAAAAGACCAAGGACTGTTATTCCACTCCGGTCTAACTTTAACTTTACTAATTAGCTTGCAGAGAGGTTACTTAAAAGTATGTGACGTTTACCCCTTTCCCCCCTCTATATTATATATTTTTGTTACTTGATGCTTACTAATGAGGTTTCTAGAGTTGTAGTGTAATCGATGCAATCTAATTGTCTACAGTCATACTTTCAAATACTATATATAATTTAATATAAGAAAAATTGAGAATTAAGAATTAATAATAAGAATATTGCAAAATCGATTTCGATCATCCAATACAAATGTGAAAGATTATACACATAGAATGTGCCAGAAAATTTCAAATTTAAAAAAATGCTCAAAGGGGAGTTGTAATTTCATAAAACTATCCTGCTTTAATTCTAGTTTTTTGTTTAAATAAAAGCATATTTCTTTAGGGTTATCATATCGAATATTACAACTTTTAAATAGTGAAACCTCAATTTATATAAAATTTACGTTATTCGCCAAGTGTTTGGAACTTATCAAGACAAAGTTCCTTGTGACATAAAACAGTGGTTGGACCACTAAGGAAAGTTGAAGTTTTATCTTTGCACAAACATTATGAAACGTTTAAATTTACTCTAGGGTTCAATAAAAACCCTATTACTTAGAAAAGCGAGAAAGTCGACAGGCAATTTTTCATCGGTGTACAATTGGTAGCTAATTAAAATGAATAAATTGGGAATGAAACTTGAAACTTTGTTGAGCTCGAAAGTGTTTATTTTGATAAACATGAGAAGTAGCGAAAAAAAAAACTTTTTTTTAACGGTCTACTGTACATGCAGGGCTTGGAATGTGAAGACCCAAGTTCAAACTACAATATAGTTTCCCGGCGAGAAATTTTTCGTTTATATGGTATTTCTTCAACTTTAAAGTCAAATTTCGGTGAATTTTTCATTCATATTTAGGCTACACTTATCTTTCAGTGCCCTTTACTTAGGAAACTTATACTATCTATAGATGAACAATAATATGCGTAAAAAAAAATTAACACATTGCGGATTACTTTTGATCTATTATGAATAATCAAATCTATATTTTAAATTTTAGAGCTAAATATATCATTTAAACAACGTAAAATATGCCTGCATTGTAATTAAAAGTAAACCACGTTAGTAATTAAAGCAATTTTTCAAGATCAATATTTTATTCTATGTTTCATTTTAAACAATACTATATGATATATTCTAATAAATTCGCAGAATTTTTATAGGCCTATATTGAATTTTTTTATTGATTACGTAAACGAAAATCATAAAAAAATAAAGGAAATGTTTGAGTGAACAGAATCTACCGAATATAAATTTAATTGAGTGAAAAATCGATTAGCGTTTCTAAGATCAATGATACGGAAACACAAGCTTTCAACATCACAAAGCCATTGTTTGACTTGGCGCATAGAAAGTGAGTGTTTGTGTGTGTTTGTTAGAGAGAGGAGAGGTGTAAAAAAAAGGTGTGGGTGGGATTGCGGGGGTGGGGGTGGTAAGAGAAAGTAAAGGTCATGCAATTAGCTCGGTACACAAAACTCCGTACGGTATTACTAGCTACCTCTCTCTCTCTCTCTCTCTTGCTTTTCTGCGGGAACTAATATCAGTCGGATGAAAGCACGCGAGTAATCGGTTTAGCATTCAACACAAGCATACACGCACACAAACACACACAAATACACAGAGAGGCGCGTATCTTCTCAGACTACGTCAAAGTCAAAACACTTCCAAACCCTCTAGTTACTATCTGCTTTAGCTTAGAAGGGTAAACAACGGGGTTTAAAACTGCTTATAGCTATTTATTTTTAATCCCTGCCACTTATTTAAATTTGATATAAATTTACTACAAGAACATACAATCTATTTTTATCCTTTTATTACTTTGATGAATATTAAAAAAAAAAATTCAGTCAAAAAATTAGAAACAAAAGCATCGAACAAAACACAGGAAAAAAAAAATCATCCAAACAATTATTCGGCAAACAATAACCAAATTTATAAAAGTATTTAAACTAAATGTAAAGATATTATTCGGTTATTTTATGAATTTGCTAATGATCCAAAGATTCAAAAGTCCCTGCCCCACCCCCCTCCTCTAAGCCCTGACCTGGGCAATACTAACATTAAATTAAGTCCATTCTCATTTTAAGTCGTGACTTGTTCATTTTTTATATATTTTAGACACTTCGTTTTATAAAAAAATGGTAGCCTTTATCTTCAGAAACTAACATTATTTTGAGCATAGGCCATTAAAAACGAATAACTAGCTATAAGATATTTAATATATCAAAATTTTTTTACAAACTGAGCTATCTAAGATTTTATTAATTTATATAAAAAAATATAATACATTAATCTTCTGGATAAATGTTGTTACATTAAGGAGACCACTACGTCACCACGCTGACACCTTATATAATCTAGTGGCTTTTTAAAGTGAAAACTCACCTGCTGTTACGGAGTACAGGATCCACTTGTCTGTGGAGTAAACACTTCTCTCTCACAGCTCCTTTACGCAACCATTATATTGTCTTTCGAGCGTAGCCACGCACGTAAAGTGTGCGCAGCGCTGAATTACCCCCGAATGTGGTTACAGTATTTACTAAATAAAGTGCGTTTATATATATAATATAGTTATATGTATATATATTTATTATATAAACATAACAAACACTTATAAAATACAGATACTTTAAGAAGGCACAGGTCAATATGATGTTACTTAAAATAGATAACAGTAAAACCACTCGGCTGCGCGAATACCATAGACATTAATAGGATCTATTGAATGCAGGTTATCTGCGTCCACGGGATAGGGACTAACTAAATATCAAGCTCGTGTAGTATGGTTCACCGTAGACGGGGAGGTCAGGGTACGAATCCTTAGCTCAGTGTATGCTACTTTATTATTTCTAAATGAACTAAATAGGCCAAATTATGTAGGACATGGACATGAACAGGACGGTGGTAAAAATATAGGAATGGATAGTTGCTGATGCAAACCAGTCCTGGGGTTTGGGGTTGAGGACATAATAAGAATAAATTGTTCATAGTTTCTGCATTCACGAAAATTCAAATTCATTTCTTCTGATCCCCATCTTACTCATCCCTACCCTAGTCGTGCGGTTAGGCGAATTGTTAAGACGCGTTGCAAAATACATAAATATAGGTTTAAAAGCCATCTAGTAACGGTTGAGCTTTTTATTTCTCGGAAGGAATCGATGAAGCCGGTCAAACAATATCAAGAAAACTTAATTTTAAGATCATTCGACAGTAAAAATTACGAAGATTGATTTGAATCGATAACATATTAACAGGGAATTGAACATAGCTGGGGGTAAGGGGGATATCTTGGAAAATATAGTTATTATTATTATTATTATAATTATTATTATTAACACCGCGTCTTACTAACCGTTCGGGTTATACGCACTTACGCTAATGTGTAATGGTAGGGTGATTGTGAAGAACCACGGTGGAGGCCTGGCATTCCTCACATTCACAAGTTATGATTAATACACGTCTTGTCAGAGGTGAAGGAAGGGTTTGTTAATCAGATAAATCTATGCCGGGACGAAAATATAGCTAATATCACATTTCAGCAACACCCTGCAGGTAAGGAAGCCGGCGTCCACTTTACCTGGGTGTCTCTTTGGCAGACTATCTGCCCCTCTACCTCAGTCTGGGATATTATGTTCTGCTAGCAGGTGTTGTCTCTACAATAGGTACAGTTAAAACCAGAAATTTAATAAAATCTATATTTGCAATGATAAGTTTGGACGCATTAATAAAATTAACAAGTAGAGTTTGGTGAATTTTGTTTTATTCTAAATAACGACATTTTTTACTAAAATCGAGATGAAATCATTTTATCGGAGTGTAAAAAGAACTAGTTATTTATAAGTAATTAAAGATGATATAGTTTTATGACTCTTAAACTACTTACACGCTATTATTTTTCTATATAATATTTATATTTCATTGTGTCCACCATATCAATGTGTATTTATACCAAATTTCAGCCCCCTACATTAATTAACTACCTTACCTTAGCAATGATACAGGAAAACCATAAAATAGCAAGTTTAAGCTATTATAAATCGTATTTTGTAATGATTTGAAACAAGTGATTCAATATGTATAGCTTATAACTACATAATGATATTTAGCACCACGTCTTACTACCCGTTCGTGCTATACGCTTTAAGTACTAACTACGCTAATGGATTAGGAAATGGGAAGGTTGAATTAGAGGAAGTGAGCCCGCAGTTGCGTGGAGGGAGGGTGGAAAACCATGTAGAAAAAACTGTTCACCCAACCGAGATACGAACCTCGATCTCCCCGTCCTCAGCAGTCGAGCTCAACACGACAAGCGCGTTTGCCAACTACGCCACCGAGGCGGGTCTTATAACTACACACTTATTGAAATTGTGCAAAAAAAAAAAGGATACCTCGAGAGAGGAGTGGGGAAAGGGTGGGGGGGATGCTCTGATGGTAAAGCACATAAGGAGAAACACTCTATCCTGTGGTCCTATATCAATAGATCTCCCTCGTTTTATGCACCTTAACCGCCTTATCCGCCGGCAACAGGGAAAGCTCTGATCCATGGCCTCCTCCCTAAATCAAAATGAAACAACTCGCCTCACCTATCCCCTTAAGAGAAACTAACCTCACCAGGCCTTTGCGTGGGTCATCATCTACATTTTATGGTAATATAAGCCCTAGAACATAATAGAGCACATTTTATTATTGACTCGCGATCTTCCAATAGCTGGTAGACGGGTCGAAGATCTCTTCGATATCGGAGCTACATCGTCTCTGGGGATATTGAATGTGACCTTTCAATAACTTGGGTGTATTTAGGGTGAACCCAAACCTTATACAGCAGCCCTAGGAAATGTACGGCCAGTGGGCCGAAAGCAGCCTTTCACGTCTTTTAATGCGGCCCGCAAGCAATACGTATTTATAAACTAAGAAATATTTAGTGCTAAAAAATAGCAGAATTAAAAAAATATATTCAGTACTTTTGAATTTATATTCAACACACAAATTTATTCTTTGATTTGAAGTTCTTTGGTTTATCAGGTTGAACAGAAAACAAATTAATACTGTATTCAATAGTACCTTAGTTTAGTAGAACATAACTGTGGTTCACGTGGTTTAAGATGTTAGTCTCACAATATTTATAAAAAATTTAATAAATATGCCCAATGTACCGGGCCCTATTGCTAATATATCGCCTATTTAAATTCAAATCACTTAAGATGAATTATAAAACGAAAAACAATTTGAGTAGACGCCATACTTAAACTGAAGATCAGACTGAAAAACTAGGCGCATACATCGTTCGACCCTGTTTAATAGAATAACCTTACATAATTTAGCTAAAATCTGTCGACGATTCTGACAGTTATCGTAGAACAAATTTCTGGGCAGAAAGACGAAAGTTAAAACAGAACCTCACTACGATCGATCAACAAAGGTTGACAACGGATTAATCCAATGGTAAAGAATTATGATTTTTTTTTTAGAGCGAAAGAAAAATAAGGATACATAACTAACAAACAATTCGGTCTATTTTCTCCACGTCTTACCTTTTGGTGTGGAGGTTAATAAGGAAACATTAGGGAGGAAATGTATTCACATCTACGCGGGGAGAAAGTAGATCCATTTTAAGATAACCCACACTCGGCAAAATTGATATGGATTTGGAGCCTGACCTTCCCCGTCAACAGAACACTAGTGCGTATAACCCGAACGGGTAGTAAGACGCGGTGCTAATAATAATAATAACAGAACACTAGAATTGAGCGGCATTTAGTCTGCGTACCCACCGATGAAGGATTAAGATTAGTATTATATATTATTATTATTATTAGCACCGCGTCTTACTACCCGTTCGGGTTGAACGCCCCTACGCTAACGTGTAATGGTAGGGTGATTGTGAGATGAAATGGAGGACCTACAGTTTAACGTGGAATCCGAACCACGGTGGAGGCCTGGCATTCCCCACATTCACAAGATGTCTTGTCAGAGGTGAAGGAAGGGTTTGGTAATCAGATAAATCTGTGCCGGGACCGAGGATTGAACCCCGGCCGCCAGCATAGAAGTCTGACACCTTACCCCTAGACCGCCAGGTCACCAGTATTATATAGAAATGATGATGATGATGATTCAACCCGAGAGCTGGTTTGATGCACTTCCCATCGACCCGGAGCTTGACATGCATTCATCCCTACATTGGTTAGTGATACCCACACCATATGGTTGAAAGAACAGGTACAAGGCGGCTTAATAAAGTGCGGTGGTTTCCCGTAGCCATTCCCACGCACTGAAATTCTGAGAGTAAGTGAGAAAGATTTTTACCAATTTGGCCGGAAAGGTGTTTTAACCTGCCTTACATTTCACGATAGACACGGGACTTCAACGGCTTTATTTCATGTCCGAAGGAACATGTGCTACGGATTTTTATCGCTTGGGGAAAATTGTTGACCTTGGATGTGCTCACACCACGAACACCGGGTCCTGTGGCGAGCACGTCACCCCAAGACGATCAAGGTCAACTATATGGTACGACGTTAACCAAAATAACTTCGCCTTATTTTCAAATATAACTTATATTTTTCATCTATGGCACACACTTACTGAAAACGTAGCTTTGATCTGACTAAAATTACAAAAAATTAAACTTCGCTTCCCCATAGCTTCTTCGAATGTTTGCCCCCAGCTTCTCTCTTCTTCCTACTTTGAAATAAATTATGCAACATTAAAAATGCTTCCACCCCCCTCCCCCCCAAACTGCATTATCTTAAAATGTTAGCTCTTTAATATCTTAATTCTTTTCCTCCACTCTTTCTCTCTAACCCCCTTCATTCCATCTTTTTTTGTCTTCGCGTGCCTCTTTGCATCGCATTAATTTTTAGCGTGAGGTGAAATTAAAACATCATTCTCGCTTGCACAAAAGAAAATGTTTGGTAAAAAGGGGGGTTGGGGGGGGGGGCTTTAAAAACGGGGTGGAGAAAGGGTGGGACTTTGGGAACTTTTCTTAAACAATGACACCCTGCGGTAGCTAGGACAAGTTGTCGTTGTAAATATTTAAAGAGTCTTTGTGTGAATAATACGCTGTGGAAGAGGAAAAGAGTTAACTCAAGTTACTCACAGGATTGAATTAACATATTTCAAGGGAAGTTTTGTCGACGATGTGACCGAAATTAGCATTGAGGAGGGGGTGGAGAGCAAAAGAAGAGAAAAAAAGGGAGAGAATTATAAATAATATATGACCAAGGATACCCTTTACTAATGGTACGGCAGGTTTTTTACTACCGTCCGCATCTGTGGACTCGCGTATTAAGACGTCATTCCTTTAAATTTTATCACCGTGTAATACAACCCGTCCGTTATATACGTCGATGTACAAACTGCGCTAATGTGCTAGGGATGAGGAAGGTTACATTTAGGGGAAGAGTACGCGTATTTACGTGACGGTAGAGTGGAAAACCATTTAATAAAAAACCCTTTTAGTACATCCGACCAGTAACTCTTTATATCCCCGTCATCGGCAGTATAGTCTACTCCCATAATGACGCCGGGTAGCTAGGATAAGGAGCACATAATTTTAACTATCAATTTTTTCCTTTTTTTGGGGGGGAAGGGGGGAGTAAGGGAGCCACCACTACCAGTTTTCATATCTTTAATCCTATCCCCCTCCCCCTTGCTTTCGGTTTATTGGCTAGTGAAAATGACTTGATTAAAGGTCTTAGAAAGTATAAACTAAATAAAATCACTTAGCACAAGTGGTTGTTTAAGAATTAATCTATAGGAATAAAGTTTTGAGGGTGGTTTGAAGGAATTGCTAGCATTTATCGTTGCGTGTAGACAGGAAACTGTAGCGATTTATTGGAATTGTATTGGATGGCATCAATTTCTGCGAATCGTAACGACAAGTTGGAACGTGTAAACAAGTAGCAGCCATTTTTCGCTACGATTTGCCTCAGTTTGAATTGGCTGTTCGCGGGAAAGGTTGTGTCGAACTAGTCCGTTGTTTCGTTGACAATTGTTTTTATTCAAGTGATCATGGCAGTTTTTAAACAAAGTTCACCAGTTCGTTGTTTTGTTGACAATTGTTTTTATTCAAGTGATCATGGCAGTTTTTAAACAAAGTTCTCGAGAGTTCTTGGGTGAATTTATTGAACTATATCGGAGTTTTACCTGCTTGAGGCTCATTAAGAGTAAAGACTACTACGAGAGGAATAAAAAAAAAGACCTTGCTTATACAGAGCTCGTTAAAAAAAATACAAGGAGTTTGATCCGTCGGCAGACAGAGCAATGAATATTGTACAAGAAATCGTTGCATGTAAACAGTACTCCCTCTTTCGATTTATTTGAACAATAGATTGTCAACTGATTACCAAACCCTTCCTTCACCTCTGACAAGACATCTTGTGAATGTAGGGAATGCCAGGTCTCCACCGTGGTTCGGATTCCACGTTAAACTGTAGGTCCTCCATTTAATCTCACAATCACCCTACCATTACACATTAGCGTAAGTGCGTATAACCCGAACGGGTAGTAAGACGCGGTGCTAATAATAATAATAATAATAATAATAATAATAGATTGTCGATTACATCGTTACGATTTATCGTAGCGTGTAGACCTGCCTTAAGGGACGAGTAAAACCACCCCCATTGTACTTTCTCTAGTTTTTAACCTGTGTGTTTCCTTGATCATAGCTCCCATATATTGAGAACCTGTTACCTGGTACCACCTGGATACTTGTTGCAAGAGTGTTAATGAGCGGATCGTGATAAACTTAACGTTAATTTACGTTTCCATAACGTACACGTTAAGGTTCTCTTCGTGATTTTAATGGAAGCCATCATGATGCATTTATTTTAACGTCAAGGTCACCAGACGTCCTCCTTCTTCAGGACAAGTCCTACATTAATTTTCAACCCTATATCCGGTATCAGAGAGGGATTTTTTTTATTTTTTAGCACCAAGTTTTACTTTTATTTTTTATTTAGAACTGCGTCTTACTACCCGTTCGGGTTATACGCTTATGGACTAATTACGCTAGTAATTTTGTGGTTTATAAAGGTTATATTTAGAGTAAAAGTACCCGAATTTATGTGAAGGGAGAGTGAAAAACCATTTTGAAAAAAAAACCACCCTTAGTAGGCCTACACCCGACCGAGATTCGAACCTCAATGCCCCCGTCATCGGCAGTCTTGTCTACTGATAGAGTGGCGCGTTAGACCACGCGACAACTGAAGCAAATATTTTTAAAGTTACGTTACGTGTTCACACAATGTGTTTCTTTAGGTTAAGTTGATCGTCGTCCTGGTATAAATTTGAAGACAAATATTAAAATAAAAGCGAATAAATACATAATAGACATGATGTGTATTCAAAGTTACAATTCTTTTTTAATTAGTAGGCCGTGATATTCCTGCTTACTAAAGACAGTGAGAACAGGGTTCGAATTCCGCTTGGGTCTTTTAAGGATTTTTTTTTCGTTAAATGATTTCCCATTCTCCTTCCACACAAATGCTAGTATCTTTCCTCTAAACTGCTTATTTCTTCATCCCCACCCCTTTTAGAGTAATTATCATATATGCTTAGGCTATAACCTGGACAGGTAGTAAAATGCGGCGATAAAAATAAATACTAGGCTATGATGCAAATAACTTATTTTAACTTTTTTAAAAAAGCAAATAGCTTAGTGGCTGGAAGAACACCATCCCAACATTTAGTTTGAGAATCAAGTAAAATATTCACAACAAATTGTTTCTGATTAGGATATTTACAATTTAATTCTCGTTTTGTAGGCGGACACCAATGCTCGACGCGTACACACATTTAACAAAATACATCCTACCCCCTCCTCCTCGACCTTTTTCAATTGAGTTGGGGTTTTTCTAGGGTTGAATCAACACACTCATCATGGTAGGTAATTCCCCTCCCATACCTTTTCTCCCCCCCTCGTCCACAACGCTGACTATACATGTATATCTGCCTCTCTCTCTCTCCCCCCGATTTTTCGTGAATGTCACCATGTTTCATGCTAGCCAAAGCGTTTTTAATTGCAAGCAACCCTTCCCCCTTCATCCACACTCAACCCCCCCCCCTGAACCCCTCCACCCTTTGTACTCCCCACATTCAAGTACGTTTTTCTGTGTCCGCTACTGTATGGTGCTGATCATGACGCTTCGCAGGCGACAAGTATTTTTCATTCCATTTAGATTCAAAACTTTTTTTTTTCCACTCTTGTTTTAATTCCGTTTATATGAGAAACTTGTGTGCCTGGAATCAGATATGTATATC
>CABFOW010000138.1:310272-323991 GCA_902141385.1 Timema californicum
TTACTACCCGTTCGGGTTATACGCACTTACGCTAATGTGTAATGGTAGGGGGATTGTGAGATGAAATGGAGGACCTACAGTTTAACGTGGGATCCGAACCGAGGTGGAGACCTGGCATTCCCCGCATTCACAAGATATCTTGTCAGAGGTGAAGATAGGGTTTGGTAATCAGATAGATCTGTGCCAGGACCGAGGATTGAACCCCGGCCGCCAGCACAGAAGTCTGACACCTTACCCCTAGACCGCCAGGTCACCATCGTTATCAAATAAAAATCAAATAATATAAGTGGTATGAACGAGGATGTGGTCATCAGTAAGTGTATTTTAATTTAGTTGAGAAGGGATTAAGTACCGATAGTGAAAAACCACCTGTTTGAAAAGCAACACCCTCCGATCACACCCGAGATATGAACCTTGACCTCCACGTCAATTGTAAACTCTATCTATTTCAAAGACTGTCCCCTCCAAGCATGTAACCACTGGTTCAAATAGTTTTGGTTAACGTTCTTAGCTGTCACCTGACTACAATTTTTCTCAACAAGGGATCACACATTTACACTATCCCTTCAGTTAATAGGGTTCTTTTGTCTTTACTCGTCTTACTATTTATTCGGGCTATCCGTATATTTACAATTGTGAGATTGGAATTAGGAAGGTATAAACGAGAGAAAATGTACCAGCGCATGCGTGTGGGAAGTGCAAAAAAACTTATAATCACCAGTTTACAGCTTGTGCCCGGAACAGTTTAGTAAACTTCCTCCATTTTCCTTTATACTTCAAACATTATTCCTCTTGTAATTACTTCCATTCTTCTCCTCTCACTTGAACACTTTCTGGTATCTGCTACCCGTCTCGGTGTCATAGTTGGCTAACGCGCTTGTCGTATTGAGCTCGACTGCTGAGGATGGGGAGATCGAGGTTCGAATCTCGGTCGGGGGAGCTGGGGGTGGTTTTTCCTAAATGGTTTTCCACTCTCCCTCCACGCAAATGCGGGTTCACCTCCCCTAATTCAACCTTCCCTATTTCTAATCCATTAACGTAGTTAGTACTTAAAGCGTATAACTCGAATGGGTAGTAAGACGCGGTGCTAAATATTATATGTTATCTGCTCCTCCCATCCCTTTCTTGACCTACCTTGAGGTCTTTTTCCTACAACCTCATTTCCAACCTTTTTTTTTGCTCCTATATTTTTCCATCCTCATTACACGTCCATACTATATCAGTCTTGCTTCCTCTACTATCTAATGTACTCCCTGTACCCCCACTGGAAGGTATTTGAAAATTCCTGCCCTGGCCAAATTGATAGGACCTTTCACTCTCGTGCATCGAAATTCTCATATGTTGATCTAAGAAGTTCGTTCAGAAAGTGCACTTTAAATAACTTAAATAAATAAATTAAATTAGCAATCCTCAGTCCCGGCACAGATTTATCTGATTACCAAACCCTTCCTTCACCTCTGACAAGACATCTTGTGAATGTGAGGAACGCCAGGCCTCCACCGTGGTTCGGATTTCACGTTAAACTGTAGATCCTCCATTTCATCTCACAATCACCCTACCATTACACATTAGCGTAGGTACGTATAACCCGAACGGGTAGTAAGACGCAGTGCTAATAATAATAATAATTAAATTAGCTAAAAATATATATATTTTGTTCAGAAACGCTTTTATAGTCGACCTTTTTTGACACATCCATACTTTAAACGACCACTTGCAGCTTCAAAAAAAGAAAAAAAAAGAGCCAATTTGTAGAAAGGGTTCAAGAAGCGTTGTAGCTGTGTGTGTCATGTCTGGGAAATGATGACAAAGCCACTCTATTTACAGTTCCACTTCAGCAAATAAGGTGGCACTCGAACGCCCGTGAAGTCAGACTTTCCGACGTAACAGAATCATCTCATTGAAGGAGAATGTGACTAGAATACCGCCAGAGGCCCTCGTACACGGCTCATACTCAGAAAATAGCTTTATCAAAAAGCTAATACAGGTGCAGCCCTTGTTTAACTCGTAAGAGGCTATTCTCGTTTATAAAATTGTCGAAATGGTATAAAATATTAAGTGTGGATAAAGATAGTGAGGATGGGTTCGGCTTGGAGTTGTGTGGTAAAGGAACTTTGTGATTAGGTATGTATTGCACATTTTAGAAAACATCCTAAATATAAAGAACCGTTAATTAATAAGGGATAAGACTTAGTGAGAAGTTAAGTTCAATATTACTTTGTCAGAAAGCGAGAATCAATATAGTGTTTTTTTATGTTTATAGCTAAACATTTCCTATTACATATTATTTGTTTTATAGAGTTTTTTTTAGCACCCCGTCTTACTAACCATTTGGGGTATTCATATATATATACTAATTAAGCTAATGGTTTTAAGGATGAGTAAGGTTATATTTATAAGAAGATTACTCGCCTTTGCATGGAAGGAGAGTTGAAAACCTTTTTACAAAAAAAAATCAGTAGCGGTACACCCGACTGAGTTTCAAGTCTTATTTTTTTGTATTGTAACACACCTTACTCATATTATTTTAGAGTGTTTTCTAAAATGTAAAAGAACTTCACATTCAACCAAAGAGAATACGTGGAATAATATACACTGTTACAGAAACATGTGATTTCTTCTTAGCATTTTTATTCCTCCATTTCCTAAATATATATTTAACAAACTATATTTGCCTATGACTAGGAAAATATGGTTTTTATAAAATATTATTTCAATTAAAATTGTTTATTTTTAAGAATAATACACTAAAGTAGTGGTAAAAATTGTAAATACTTGATTGTTTTAAGTATCTTCATAGTCAATTTCATTGAAAAATGAGATGCTCCATTTGTTTTGTAAGGTTAAACAGGACCTTGACACGAATTCTAATCAAAATCGTTAGAACAACACACCTTAGTTTTGGGGTTAAATAGATAATTCCAAAAACAACACTGGAGAACATTTTGAAAATCGTATATACTGTCGTAGGTCACAACCTTTGGTAATCTAGACTCTAGAGCATGAAAGGATTATATAAGCCTGAGAAATTGCAATGTCAACTGTTCTAAATCCGCAGTTACGCACACGTACCAGGTCATGTTTTCAAACACCGAGATTGTTTTGCCAATTAGCATAACATTTAGTATTGACAAAACCAGTACCGGAGGGGAAACCCCCTTCTTTTTTTGTATGTAACAGCGAGTTTTAAGTTACCATAGCTCGTAAGGAAAATATCCTACAGCCTGAGTCCCTGTTCAGTACGGCGGGGGAAGCCCCAAACCATATTGGAAGTTTGAGTCATATAACAGCAAAGCGCGGGGCAGTCATCACTGTGTTCGACACCAGTTAGAGTTACAACACCGATGATAGGTCAAGGCACGTAAATGCCCGGTAGGGACAAGATAGAACCAGTACTTTTCACTTAATCTTTTCATCCTGTTCTAAAACCTGCATCACAGCAATACACTCGTATAGAAATTAATATATTTCAAAAAACAATATCAAAACGATCCCCACAAATATTTTCCGCTGACTACCCATACCACTAAGTCATCTTGACAAGTAGGCCCCCGGGTTAGGGGAGTAAAGATAATACTATGTTTCAGCTCTAGTCCCAAAAAGAGGGCTTCACCAAAAAAACTTTTTCAGGTTCGGTGTGTCACTAAACGTCGAAAATCTCTCAACAACTCAAGTGCCCGCTTTGGTGGCTGCATGGCCTAAGGCGCTACTCTCACAATAGACTAGACTGCTGGCGATGGAGGAGATCGTGGCTAGATTCAATCCCACATCAACGTATTACCCGAACAGATAGTAAGATCCGGTGCTAAAAAAAAACTTTTTTTATACTGTCACAATCTTTCTCCTTCTGAGGTATCGCGAGAAAGTAAAAAATGTGTTTAACAACATCCAAACAGAAGTTGACGTAAGTCCAGGAATTATATATATATAATATATATAAACCATGTGACGTCAGCCATTCGAGCATCCCTTGAAATGGGGGGGTTGAGGATTATTTCCATGTCATCAAGTTCGTGGAAAGGATAGAGTTGGACCCGAGGTTGGCTCTATCTCCTTACAGGTCACCAGGCTCTTTGCTCCTCCTTTCCCCTCCTCAAGGCACCCTGAAGGAGTTCATCGTAGGTCAGGGAAGGAAACCAGAGTCTTATCACATTTAAGAATTCCTCTATGGACGATAACGGACTTACAAAACTGTTGGATGAGGGAGGGAGGGGGGGGGGGTCGGGGGNGGGGGGGGGGGGGGGGGGGGGGGGGGGGTCGGAGGGTACGTTAACGGAGGTTAGGTTAGTTGAGCAGCTTTCTTCTCGTACACAAATGTGCTAGAACCTCTGAATTAGTGGACCGAGAGAAATAGGGTGTGGTCCGACCTCCTTTTTTTTTAGATTTTATCACCTTTGTGAAAGGGGCGGTGAAGGAAACTCGTGTGTCTTCATTGTATAGGAAAGAGTAAAAATTTTAGAATGTTCCTTTTAAATCTTTGCTAAAAAAAATAATTTTTATGTAAAATAAATTAATAAATAATCTCAAGAAGTTTCTAATCTTCACTACTGTACCCGGGAAGAAATTTGTGTCGGCACAGCGGAAATTTCCTAGTCATGGCTGCTTTTAGGACCATTACGAATTCTTTATACAAGTAAAATAAATAATAACAAAAACTTGATATATTTAACTAAAGATTAATTACTTGATTAATCTAAGATTTAGAGAGGAAAGTAGTGGTCCGAAATGAAGTGTACCCGCATTTGTTGGGAGAACGCGGGACTGGTATAATCGCAAAGCATCACCCTTTCCACGAGCCATTTTCAGCAAAGTTTCGAAACATAGATCACGATGCCACTGGTGACTCGATATCTTGCTAAACTGACACCTTAAACTGTGTGGCCATTGTCGAGAGTTTTGGGAAGTGGGGGAGAGTAGAGTGGGAGTCGGAGTTATGTCGGAGTTACAGTTGCTAGCCTCAAAAATGTGTTATCTTTTAGTATTAGTATCAAAGTGCACAGGTTAAAGAGGGGGGAAATCCAACTTTTACTCGAATTGAGTTAGTGCTAACATCTGTTAAACAATCAAGATACTTTTCTAATGAACTTTAGAACTTTAGATCATAGTTACCCGCCTCGGTGGCGTAGTTGGCTAACTCGTTTGTCGTGTTGAGTTCGACTGCTGAGGACGGGGAGATCGAGGTTCGAATCTCGGTCGGGTGAAGTGGGGTGGTTTTTCCTAAATGGTTTTCCACTCTCATAATTCAACCTTCCCAATTCCTAATCCATTAGAGTAATTAGTACTTAAAGCGTATAACCCGAACGGGTAATAAGACGCGGTGTTAAATAATAATAATAAATAAAAATTTAGATCATAGTTAAAAAGTAAATTTAAATGGATTAAAAAAAAGTATTTACTGGTGTCATTATAGAGTTAGAGATATAAAAGTTGTTCTGTAAAATTTGTGTAGTGAAATTTTACTCCATTTTTCCCTGCACCCTTAGTTATTAAAACTTTTTTTTCAGTTGTTATTCACTTATTTATATATTTATTTATCTCCGTTACGATAAGTTAGGGAGGTTGGTCCAAAGTTCCACATGGAACATGATCCAGTACCTAAAAGGGCCTCGTATAATTAGGCTTGGTATTTGTCTATTAAGCTTCGCAATGTAACTTAAATACAATTATTGACTAATTTAATTGCTGCGATTGCTGCCTTAGGTTAATTAAGTTATCATTTGTTTACTGACATAGCCTAGTATAATAATGGTGATTTAAAACACTCATTAAAAAGTTAATCATATATTTTTATGCTCTTATTTGATTAATACAATTAGTTCAACTATTACCCACTTTGGTGGCCAAATGTGCTAACGCGCTACTTTTACAGTAGACTAGACTGCCAGTGACGGGGGGGATCGGGGTTCGAATCTCGGTCGGGTGTACCAAGGTAGGTTTTCCCAAAACACCTTTTCACTCTCCCTACACGCAAATGCGGGTACCTTTCCTATAAATATATCCTTCATAATCCCTAAAAACATTAGTGTAATTGGTACATAGTCGTATAACCAGAACGGGTAGTAAGATGCGGTGCTATAAAACTGTATCAAAGTATAACATAATAGTTTGATATAATTAAACACATAGATTTAATAAATGGTGATACAACATTCTAATCATTTCTTTTACCGTTTCTTAAGTTTAAATTATTTATTTTAAGGCATTTGTAGAGTTACTTTAACTACAGTAGGATTTTGGCGTGAATGAGCTTTTAAAAGAAAAATTATTTGTTTTGCAGTCAATAACTTTTCTATAAAAATTAGTACTAATTCCACGAGTGTTGATAAAAATTCTACAAAAGATAGCAACTGCAGATCACATGACTTGACGTATGAATACGTGAAAGTAATAATAATAATATTTAGCACCGCGTCTTACTACCCGTTCGGGTTGTACACACTTAAGCCAATGTGTATTGGTAGGGTGATTGCGAGATGAAATGGAGGACCTACAGTTTAACGTGGGATCCGTACCACGGTGGAGGCCTGGCATTCCTCACATTCACAAGTTGTGATTAATACAAGTCTTGTCAGAGGTAAAGGAAGGGTTTGGCAATCAGATAAATCTGTGCCGGGACCAGGGATTGAACCCCGGACCTCCAGCACAGAAGTCCGACACCTTCCTAGACTGCCAGGTCACCAATTTTATAACAAAATCAACATGGAAACCTTATATATATCCATGTACGTGACGCAGTGAGAACGTATAAGAAAACCATAGGCGAGTAGTGCAATTAAATTGCCACCAATTACTGGATCCTCGCGGAAGTTTTTCTCTGTACAATATTGACTCTACTCACGCACACAAGCGCGCTTTGCCTGGACCAACATAAATTAATGAATAAAAATGTTCAGTTAATTAGATGCCTAACGAAGTAGGCGTACGGGGAGGGTATAGCGTAAAAAAAAGTAATAATAATAATACTACAGAGGAAAGTAAAAATAAATTTTAAAAAAGTATCACATTCCCTTCCTACTAAAAAAAAAATTCCTCCGATCCGATAAAGTACATCCATAACTGACTGTGTTAATCAAACTGTCAGCTGTATTTTATTCGTATGGCAATAAAGTATGTTGAAGTTGGGGAGGGGGAGGTTATTGAGGGGGTGTATTGAAACTAGGTAGTGTAAAAGGGGGGTATAGAATTGAGGGGGTGAGCTAAATGGGAGGTATGACAGGGGAATATTTGGACAATCAAGGGACTGTCCACTTCCAACCTTTTAAAAAAAAATAACACAAAGCTCGTGTCACCACAAGTATAAAACTAACACGACCACTGTTTGCATTTCATCCTTTTCCTACACACCCCTCTACCTACTTCTCTACCAATAACCCTCAAAACCCTTTAAAATAACATTCCAATATTGGGGTGATGTCATGTCCCCACGAGAACTAGGGCATAAAAAAAACTTAGTTCATAGATATTCCCAGTATACGTTATACTGAAAAATAAAATAATATAACTTTATTTCTCGCCCTTTCTGAAACTACGTAGCTCCAATATTATTCTCTTGCATCATATTGGAAACAGCAGATAAAAAATAAAATGAAGAAAAGGAGAACCATTTCGATTGGTTTTTTTTAAGAAAAGCACAAACACCGAAATTTTATTCTAACTCGATAAATGTATTTGAAATATTAAACCGCCTTATATTGCTAAAATTATCATAGGCCCAAGGGAAAAAATTGGTATTGTTTTGTCCATTTGCATAGAATTGTTCCATTACAGAGAATCAATATTAAAATATTTGCGTGAAAACATTATTTTTAAAGGCCTAAGTTAAACTATTAAAATTCCCTTGGTGGTGTTCAAGAGTGTTTTGATTATTTTTTGTTGTTGTTATTATTCTTATCATTTGTTGTAAATGTATAATTGCCCTTGTTATTACATTTTATTAAATTGATCTCATGTTAATATCACATTTAACAACACCCCTGTTCAGTTTAACTAATTAAAACTTCTATTTTGATAATTTCTCTAAAACAAATTAAAAAGAATTTCATTTATTTAATTGAACCCTTTTTACCTATTGGTTTCCTACGTTTGAATTCAAATTGCTTTTTATCTGTTCATAAGTAACTCTTAGGAAAATAATTTATGGAATTTTAAGTGTATAAATCCTGTCATATCAATAGTTAATCAATAAAATTGTTTATAGGCCTAATGCATTTTTGCCTTTGTTGACTATTTCCTGAATTCTAGCAAACTGATAATTTATTAATTGTTATTTGTGTTAAAACTTTAGTTTGTCACTATCTATTTACAATTCTTGTCTTTGATATAATTCTAAAAATAAATATCTAATAATTTCATTTTTTAGGAATCTTGTTCAACTATTTTTTTTCTTCCTATTTTTAGTTAAAGCTGCTCTTGATCAATTTCTAAGTGACGCTTAGGTGAATAATTGATGTACTTACATGTGATTAAATTCCTGATATATCAATTTTTTAAACTTAAATAGATAATTATTTGTTTCTTCCATCAAGTCATATTCTTAATTGACTGCATATAATTTTTAATGTTTTAACTTTCTCCCCTTTTATTAACCCACCCCCTTTTTTCTTTTTCATTTCTCTATGTTAATTGACTCTGAATTGTAACAACTAATTAACCAATTATCATTTTATCAAGTGCGTTCCTTATAATTCTCTCTCTTACTTCACAGGACTATTTTAGTTTGTAATGTGTGTTCTGATACAAATCTACGTTTGGCAAGGGTGCGTTTAAGACCGCACAAATCACCAATACGCCTCGCTACTCTGAAGGCTCTAATAAAGTTATAAACTAAAAAAAAAATTCAATTTGAATATGCGCGTAACCAGAACCGAGACTCCACGGTGTAAGTCCGTGAGCAAGCTTTACCGACCGAGCGCCCGCCGCCGTTAACGATGATAATGCCAACATTTTGTGGATAGAGGGTGTCATGTGGTCATCACAATGAACCGTAAGGCCATTGATCTAAGTTTTATTTTTAGACCTGAGCTGTTACTTATTCAAGTAGCTCCTCATTTGTCCTCATGGGGCTGGGTTGACCCCGTTACAGACCCACTGCCTCACAGAAAAAGCTCTGGAAGCACCGGGAATCGAACCCGGGGACATCTGGATCTGTAATCAGGAACTCTGACCACTAGAAAACAGAGCGGGGGTGGGGGGGCAACCTAATTCCTCTCAACCGTAAAATGCCAAAATAGCATCTCACCAGTCGTATGGTAATCAAAACAGTTGTCGAGAACATTTTCTGGGTCAGCATTTCACCCTCAGAATGAGTTCTCTCATTTTATCAAAGGTTTATAGGAGGAAGTAAGAGGGGTGGGGGTGGATCAGGGGCTCTAGGTATGCTCATTTAGGGCGGACAAAGAATACGCTACCGAATAGCCTTTCTTTTCGAAATATCCTTGCCCTCCGTCCCCCAACGCTACCCCCTCTTTGATCCCACACACACTTTTACCTTCTTTCCTGAAAAGAACCTTAGAGGGTGGAATTGCCCTACTGGGGTCTATTCTGACCCGCCCCACCCACCTCACCTCCAGTCTTCACAGCCCTCGTGCGCGTGCACTCTCGAAACCCTTTCAACCTTATTCTCTCCTTTAACCGTCCATTTCCTCGAGAAGGTTTCTCGTAACGTTCCGGTCTCGAGCCACATTAACAAGACGAGGCGGGGCTGCACGATCAAGTGTGCGGATCACACGATCAGATCGTCTCCATGCTACACGAGTAGAAGGAAATATTGCAATCACACGATCAAAGTCACACTCCATGTTACACGAGTAGAGAGGGCTATAGAAGGAAATATTGCAATCACACGATCGAAGTCACACTCCATGTTACACGAGTAGAAAGGGCTATAATAGGACATAATGCAATCACACGATCAAAGTCACACTCCATGTTACACGAGTAGAAAGGGCTATAATAGGACATAATGCAATCACACGATCAAAGTCACACTCCATGTTACGCGAATAGGGAGGGCTATAGAAGGAAATATCACATCACACGATTATAGTTACGTATGTTATACAAATATAGAAGAGTGCATTGTACGATCACATCCCAACTCCATGTTACACAACGATGGAGAAATGTTTTTTTTTAGCGCAGCATCTTACTACTCATTAACGTTATACGATTCTGTACTAACAACGCTAATGTATTTAGGTATTAGGAAGGTTATATTTACAGGAAGTGTACCTGCCTTTGCGTGGTAGGAGAGAGGAAAACCTCCCTCAGTACAATTGACCAAGATTCTAACCTCCATCTCCCCGTCACCGGTAGTCTCTATTGCGAGAATAGCACCTTAGACTATCTGGCCACCAAAGTAAATAGTTAAGGAGGGTTAAGAGCGCATCGCACGACCCATGCTACACAGTATATCGATACCAGTGGGTAAGAGTGTAATCCTATTGATTAATCGCGCCTCGCTTTGGGCGTCAATTGTAACACTATGGAATAAACGCACCTCCTTTGGGCGTCGATTGAAACACTACGGATTAATTCCCTGGTATAATGCTGTGATGATTTATAGGTTGTATAAAGCTCCGTGATCGAGCGCCTATCATCACTGTACGGAGAAGATATCGTTTAACCAGCTGTCTATAGCCCCGTGCTCGAGCACTAATTAAATCGGTATATTAAAAAATTGAAGAAAGAGAAATGTTGATGGCTGTTATTTCACACACGGTTTATTAACTACACCTGTTAATTACTTGTACATATTTCAATTAAATGTTTTATATCACTGCACACTTGTGATATTGATGTGATTTATATTATATTGTGTTAGACTGACTTGTGCGTGAGCGTGATCTCGGTGTAGATGTTTGGATCCCGGAGATGCCTTAAACATACGCACAATAGTTTATATATAACATACCCCTTGCCCTTCTATCCCCTCAACAACAGTGTAAGAACTAACCAATAGAAAGAGCCCTGGCGACAGGTTTTGTGAAGGCTAGCTTCTTATTGGTATAAAGAATTGGCGTCTTCTGCCAAATACTATGAAGATGTTCCTTTTAACAAGAATTGACGCAGTTATTCTTTTAACAAGAAAGATGGTGTAAAAAATATATTTTAGTGGTGAAATCCTTTTCACATTGTTTCAGAGAAGCGCGTGTTTCTTCAGGGATGAATCTTAAAAGGATACTATACCTATATTACTTTAAATAAAATTTACCTTCATCCATGACTTTTTACATAATTTAGATTAATCCAAACCAATATCATTACAAGAGCCGCGTCACACGATCAACGCTTGGATCGGTGACACATGAGGAGTGCAATAAGAAAAATCTGGAAGAGGGCGTCACACAAAACTGCTGGAATGCATGCCGCAAGAAGAGTGGAGGCCACGGGACTCGAACCCCAACGTTCACTTATCCATGGAGGTGTCCAACACGATCATTGGCTTTACTTTCGGCCAGAAACAAACTATAATCGAAAACATAGTCCCTAACAGCCGCACACTTCACTCAACCGATGGGAAAATACCATAATCTGTCCCAAGCGGAGTTTCAACTTTAGAGCGCGCATCACATGCCAATCAATTCCGTTATATAGTCTGATAGAAATCGGTAATTTACACGCACAATATTGAACGTGGATAATTTTTTACTAAACATTGGGTGACCTGGCGGTCTAGGGGTAAGGTGTCAAACTTCTGTGCTGGTGGCCGGGGTTCAATCCTCGGTCCCGGCACAGATTTATCTGATTGCCAAACCCTTCCTTCACCTCTCACAAGACGTGTATTAATCACAACTTGTGAATGTGGGGAATGCCAGGCCTCCACCGTGGTTCGGATTCCACGTTAAACTGTAGGTCCTCCATCTCATCTCACAATCACCCTAACATTACGCATTAGCGTAAGTGCGTACAACCCGAACGGGTGGTAAGACGCGGTGCTAATAATAATAATAATAATAATAATAATAATAATACACATTAATGGAGATAAATATTTAATATAAGTTCCTAACACTGAACATCGTTGAAACATTAAATGATATTCAGATTTTAAAAACTGCATTGAAAATGCCGTTAGAATGGTTTCACAGATAAACAACGTGCATATATCTTCATTCTGTCATAATAGGGACATACTGAAGTTATTAACAAGACTTTGACGCTTTGTCCCCCATCGTCACAGCGGAAAATTTCGAGTTGTCGTTCAAATACGAATGCACTGCACATCGTAGGCCTTTTCCCTTTTAATCACATAAACAGCGCGTACACACGCAAAAGCAGATGCGAGCTGAGTTGGGCACACTCTTCCAGAGAAAAAGGACACTATTGTTTATTTTCCCCAAAGAATCTAGGTAAGCTGTCTCATGAATCATCATTGTTTCTTACTTCCATAGGAAACAGAAGGGACGTAACTCTGGAATGGTGGGTGAACTCTGGTGTATGGGGGCAGGGAGGAGAGAGGATAGTAAAGGAGAAGATGTGAAATAGATGGAGAGAGATCCTTTCGTGATGAACAGTAATCGAGGCAATGTCTCTCCAAAGTGCGTTAGCAGAAGAGTTGACTTAACATCTTGCCAAGGTAGTCCCCCCCCCAACCCCCCAATTACCTGTCGTGGGACAAATGTTTCTCTCTCTCTCTCCCTTTCACTCTTAGAACCACTTAGTCGAAAGGAGGATGTGGAAGGAGAGGTAGGAAAGTGGGGGTGTAAGGTCGTTACAACATTCCGCCGACAGACATCGCCAATTACACTTTACCTTTTCAACCCCACTTCTCATGACGTCATGCACTGACGGACTTGGGATTGGCAAAAAAAAAAAATCTACTCCAAGTAAATAGGACAACACAGGACTTTAAAAAATATTGGATTAGTTTTCCTTCAACTAGCAACGGTAGACGCCTACCATAATGGTGAGATACGTTACAAAAGCTTACAACTCCCATATTTTATATGATGTGCGTTTTATTTTTTAATACATCTTACTCCTAAATGGAAGTGAACTATGTAAATATGTCATAATTGTCGCCCTCCCATTTTGCGTTGGCCAAATCGGCCAAAATGACTTTCGAGGAAAGATTGGATCGGTGGCAAGATAGTTTCTGAGGGTTCGAAATGATACTGAAGGTTTCGTATTTTAGTTTAATAGTAGCACTAATTGGTAATACAAAATGTGTGATTTTATATGCGATTTAAGATAAATATAAAAACCTTTGAAGTTTGCTCTCGTGGAAGAACTAGTTTAGTCGTGAAACACTAGACTGGTAGTATGCCTGACATGGCTCGCGACCCCCTAAAGAGGTCGAGCTCGGGACCCTGGCCTTCTAGTACGAGTACCACTGATAACACCAAATATTCTAGTCTGCTATGGTCCAGTGTCATGCAGTGTCACTTCCTCCGAAATAGATTATACTAATTTAGCCTCAAATCTGGCCTCTTTACTCTAGAATTAGTGCAAGTTTTTGAAAAACATTTGAATTGTTAATAAGGAATGTTTTAGATTATTTATACAAAAAAAAATCTATTTTTAATCAGGTTAAGTCGTACCATTGTAATAATAATAATTAATAATATTTAGCACCACGTCTTACTACCCGTTCGGGTTATACGCTTTTAAGTACTAATTACGCTAATGGATTAGGAATTGGGAAGGTTGAATTAGAGGAAGTGAAACCGCATTTGCGTGGAGGGAGAGTGGAAAACCATTTAGGAAACCTCCCCCCCC
>CABFOW010000138.1:328675-347758 GCA_902141385.1 Timema californicum
GGGTAGTAGTTTATCTCGCACATCAACAGATTGACCCTCTACCTCCCTCCCACCCTTTGTTCCTCTCGCGTCCGCCAACGACTTGACATTTTGCCAGGATTCTAAGTCTTTCCCGTCCTTGCGAACTCCTTTACCCCTCCCACCCCAACCCCTCTGGGTGTAATTGTTTGAGCATCGATTTAAAATTTGTAAGAGGAGGGTGGAAATAAAGGGGGTGTTTGAAAGAATGCTGGATAGAGGAATGTGTTAATTGTATTGAGATGAGTGTAAATCTTCCGGCCACGGTTAACTGTGGTAGCTTTAGCTATCTTGTCTGGCGTACATAGCGTTTATTACCTTTATTTTTTGGGTTCAAGAAATATAGATAATAAATTGTGGTATATTTGACCTCATCACTCCCTCGAGAAGAAAAAAAAGTTTTTAATTTTCCCTGCCTCTTGTTACTCGTTCGGGTTATACGCAGTTACGCTAATGTGTAACGGTAGGGAGATTGTGGGATGAAATGGAGGACCTACAGTTTAACGTGGAATCCGAACCATGGTGGAGGCCTGGCATGCCCCACATTCACAAGATGTCTTGTCAGAGGTGAAGGAAGGGTTTGGCAATCAGATACATCTATGCCGGGACCAAGGATTGAACCCCGGCCGCCAGCACAGAAGTCTCACACCTTACCCCTAGACCGCCAGGTCACCTGGTAGGAATGAAGAAGGTAGAATTTAGAGAGATTTCGCTATTAGAGAGTATGAAACCATTAAGGAAAAATAAACCTCAATAAACTCTACCGGGATTTGAAGCCCGATCTCCCCGTCAACGTCTGTCCAATTTATCAAGAGTGTGTCGCTTTAGAGGCTCATGTTTTCCCAAACATTTTGAGACCGCGCCGCCCTTCACATGTCAGATTGTCCTTGCGACGGCCCTGTACCCAGTATTAACCCAAAACAAATGCTTGACCTTGGCTCAGTCCATTTTCAGACTGTAGGGGAGAAAGTTGAGCGCGACCTCAAGGAACTTTAGAATCAGGAACTCTTTTGACGGGAGCGCTTTCACAAGAAACAAATATGTCCCTTCTTTTATGATTTATTCCGTTCTTTAAAATATGAGCACATATTGAAAACTTGCATGTTGCATTTCAAAATAAGTCATAAGTTTTTTATTCATAGCCGCGACGGCCCGGATAAAAACCGGCGACGCCAATTTTGGAAGCCCGTGTTTTAGATCATTGAAAGGTGGAGAAATTATGAAAGCTGGAAAATCTCCCACATGCTAAGAACCCTCAAAGTCATTATCATGAGAAAATGAGAATTTACATCTTTTGTACAGTGACAAACAATTTCTAGATATGAAATCTAATCAAAATTGTTAGAGCGAGATTCAATAAAATCTAATTTTCTCTTTTTGACCTTCAGTTAACTACCCTTGAAGTGCGGCAGAAGGGAGTGGAAGTATTTTTACAGTTTTTATAGAATTAAAATTTGTTAGCCAAAATAAATCAAATATTTCTCCAGTAGCAACATAAAGTTCAGTTTTCTCCACATGCTTCTTTATATCAACATATCTTGAATATCTGTCAAGGGTATTCTGGAATTTTGTCAAAACTTTTTCTATTTATTTAAAAAGTTTTGACAAAATTCCAAGACACCTTGATATATATTCAAAATCTGTTGATATTAGCATGTGCAGAAAACTGAACTTTATGTTGCTACTGGAGAAATATTTGATTTATTTTGGCCAAAAAAATGTAATTCTATAAAAACTGTAAAAATACTTACGCTCCCTTCTGCCGCACCTTAAATTTAGGGTAGGATATCTAATTCCAAAATTCCCTTAAGGGGACCTTATTAAAACTCTAGCTACCAAGTTTTAGCACAATCGATAAATAGCTTCGGTTTTAGCCCGAGGTACAGACAGACCGCATTATTAAATCTGTATTTATTGTTTTGTTTAGGGGTGTCATGAAAAGTCGACCGACATTTATGGAAATCTCAAGCTAGATTATTTTGACTATCACAATACTTTCTCTACGAGGTGTCGAGAGACAGTAAAAACATATATGTTATTTTATAAAACTAGAACATGTCCGAAACAAATCAAAACAAAGAGAAGAGAGCTTTGCCGGGAATGTCAGTCAGGCAGTGTGTCAGAATGGTTTGCGGAGGAAGGAGAGAGAGAGAGAGAGAAAAGACGAAAAAACTGTTGAGGATGGATTGAGGAATGGCGGGAAGGGGTCGGGGTCGGGGTCCTCAATAGCAAATGACACTTCCAGTATTTCCAGGCGGCCCCAGAGATGAAAGGCATCGACTGTCTTCTGGTTACCATTCCAGTCACGCAGACATAGACCATCTTCCTGGAATCGATACTGGCCGGAGTAATCCGCGCCAACGAGCTACTGGGAAGAGGAGAGGAGTTGGAGGGAGGGTGAGGAGGGGTGACCTCATGCTAAAGGAGACACGAAAAAAAAAATCGATGCACATTTTATACCCTCTCCCCATTTTCCCCAACCAGAAGGGGGAGGGGAAAAAAGAGAGAATGAGGGAAATTGGAAAAGAAAACCTAGAAATTGGTTTATTTCTAAGGTAGATAGATTCCACGTAAGAAGTAGAGGCAGAATTCTATGATGTAGTGTTTTGAGACATTGATTTAATCTTCCGGGTAGATTGGCTATAAGAGGTAAAGAAAGGGGGTGTGGAAGTGATCACAATGAGATCTTTCCAAGAAGACTTTTGGTCTTTAATAGCGAAGGAGACAAACCGTTGTAAGATTTAACACGACGTTAGCGCGCTTGGCTACAAACTTGAGATCCCAGCTGGCTTCAATCATAAGTTTTTTTACTATCGCGCATTATAAAGCTGACGGATTTTGTTTTATTTGACATCGTCTTTGTATTTCGACCCCTAACCGATTAATTCGTTGATATACCTTGGTTTAATAACATTCGATCATCGTAATTTTATTGCACAATTTTAACAAGTGTGTAAATATAAGCTATAAATAGTGAATCAATTAATTCAAATCATTACAAGTCACACCCGCCTCGGTGGCGGTGGCGTAGGGTTGGCTAACGCGCCAGTCGTGTTGAGCTCGACTGCTGAGGACGGGGAGATCGAGGTTCGAATCTCGGTCGGGTGAACTGTGGGTGTTTTTTCCTGGATGGTTTTCCACTCTCCCTCCACGCAAATGTGGGTTCACTTCCTCTAATTCAACCTTCCCAATTCATAATCCATAAGCGTAATTAATACTTAAAGCGTATAACCCTAACGGGTAGTAAGACGCGGTGATAAATAATAATAATAATGATTATAATTCACAAGTTATAAGGAGTTAAACTTGGTATCTTATGGCTTTTGCATACCTGGTAGAGTGATTAATTAATGCGTGACGTTAAAATGTATTATATTATTATTATTAGCACCTCATCTTACTACCCGATCGGGTTATACGCACCTACGCTAATGTGTAATGGTAGAGTGATTGTGAGATGAAATGGAGGACCTACAGTTTAACATAGAATCCGAACCACGGTGGAGGCCTGGCATTTCTCACACATTCACAAGTTGTGATTAATACACGTCTGGTCAGAGGGGAAACAAGGGTTTGTCAATCAGAAAAGTCAGTGCTGGGACCGAGGATTGAACCCCGGACCCCGGCACAGAAGTCCAACATCTTACCCCTAATCAGATAGTGAATGTTTTCAAAAATGTTTTATAATTCCTCACTAAGCTTGATATTTAGTCATTATATCGTCCGTTATCCCCTTGACTAAGTAGAAATGTTGAGATTATTAGAAAATGGCTCTAGTAATTTTGTTAAAAATTGATATTTGAGGGAGGGTTTAATGAGGTTAATACCACTGGGTGATTTTGTTATAATAATGACTTATTACACATTAAAATGTATACTTGTATACATCGACAGATATAATTTGTAGCCGACCCACACAGTTTAAGTGTCATGATCATCTAGTTCACTGGGCACGTGTGTTTTTTTAGCCTGTGACTGGTAGGTAAGGGCCCCTTTTCGGATTTGGAAGATATTTCCTCACCTCTACCTAATTAGCGTAGAGAGGGATTGAAGAAAATTCTCAAGCTCGTATGTAAGTCTCGTCCCGCCATTTGTATAGACAGTGTAAATTCCATCATTTATTAAAGTGATTATTTTATTTATATTGTATTTTAACGTAACTATGTAAGTTCTAAAAAAAATTATGGCGCAAAATCAGTCGTCACAAAATTATATACAAATAATTGTTTCTGTAATTCATTATTGAGGTTTTTTTTTGTAGGCTTGACATCTACACTAATATTATAAAGGAAGGATTTGATTTTTTTTTTGTAATGGATAAACTCAAAAACTACTGGATCGTTTTTAAAAATTCTTTCACCAATATAAAGCTACATTATCAACGAGTAACATAGACTATATTTTATTTTGAAAATTTAATTTATTCCTCATAAAAATGTCGAAAGTCATGCATATTTTATGGTAGAGTCTATGATGATTCTACAATATGTGTGTTGAAAATAATAATGCGGGGGTGGGGGGGGGGTCTAGTATTTTATAATCGAGTCTAAAACTCGTGCTCATGTTAGAATAAATATTTTTAAATGTAACGAAATAGTTTTCATTATTGTATTTAAATTGCTATAATTTATTATCTTCATGATAATTTATCTAAGGGATGATTAGGGAGGGACACAATTTACATAGCACCCTTATATTTGTAGGATGAAATTTACATAAGCACATATAATTAAATAGAGGAATTTAGAGAGCTTATAAATGAAAGGACGAATTTTATCAAAACCAGCTGAACGACCCTGTGGGTAACCAAATGGATTTAATTAAACACATCAAATTAAAATGATTAGATATTCTGAAAATTGAAAAATGACACCTGGACACGGGAATCGAACCCGGGAACCCGTGTCCAGGTGTCATTTTTCAATTTTCAGAATATGATATCTATAAGGTGAATTCCTCACTAAAATGCATCAACAATAGTTTCGGCTATTGGTTTCATTAAAATGATTAGACCTGAAGGATTTGGCGTGAGGAATCGACTGAGAGTGTATATGAAAGGTGACTTTGGAGGATTCTGGGAGGTCGGAGCGGTTTTATGTAATACGACCCGAGGGTCGGGTCACGATATTACGCCGATAACTCTCCGGCACAAAAGTCGATCTTCGATGTACAATCTCCCCCCCCCCCTTTCCTACTGAATCCCCTTTTCCTTTTTCAAACAGGCACCAGGGGAAATGAAAGCATAGAGGGGGAAGGGGACGAAGAGAAGATATTGGGGGTGGAGGAAAGCTTGGTAACGGTTCTCGGTCAAAACTATATATAACCGGGGGAAGTCGTTACTCAAAAAAGACTTGGCTACAGGACTGCGTTATGCGGGGGACTAGACAAACTCAAATTGTTTATTTTTTTTAAATACAATAATTGCAATAAATCTGCGATGAGAGCGGCTTTATCCTGTTTTAACTTCCTCATATAAGGAAATTAATGATATTCATGAAAATATTCGACCTCAAAATTATTATGTATCTTGACGTTATATATGCCCTCTAACACAAAATAGTAGGTCTTGCAATTCTGTCTGACTTGACCCTTCTTTGTTTTTCTATATTTAGGACTACAGCCGAGATGGCTTGATGGATTTCGTTAAAATTTTATATTTAGCAATTATAATATGGTATTAATCTGAGGTCAAATTGTAATTTTGATTCGTTATAAAATAATGAGTAGTTAAAAATGATACATTTTTAAAATTCTTAATCTTTGTTTTGACCGCATTTGTTAAAAAATAATATCTGTGAGAATGTTTAATGATAGATAACACTGTATATTTGTATTCCGGAAAACAAAAATTGATTTAAAAGATTTTTAACACTAAAGGGTGACCTGACAGTCTAGGGGTAAGGTGTCGGACTTCTACGATAGTTGCAGTGTTCAATCCTCTGTCCCGGTACAGATCTATTTGATTACCAAACCCTTCCTTCACCTCTGACAAGACGTGTATTAATCACAAATTGTGAATGTGGGGAATGCCAGGCCTCCACCGTGGTTCGGATCCCACGTTAAACTGTAGGTCCTTCATTTCATCTCACAATCACCCTACCATTACACATTAGCCTAAGGGCATACAACCTGAACGGGTAGTAACACGTGGTGCTAATCATAATTTAGCATTAACTTAATTTGGAATGTTAAAAAAGCTTATTGATTTTGATTTTTAATACGGGTAGGCCTATTTAAAGAGTATTTTGCATGATAAATAATATATTTTCATTTATTTATCAACAATTATTTTGATTTATAAATTTTTGAAAAATTAAACCGTAACCGTGTCCGATTCCTGTGTCCAGGTGTAATTTTATCATAATTTACGAAAATAAGACTTGTTTTAATCTGTAATATTTAGATCATTTAGGTTTCACAAGCTTCTTTATTGATGTCCAATTAAGTTATAACTAATACACTATTTTTGAAAAATAGAAATCCAAACAAAATAGTTGTAGCATAGTGTTAAAAAATTCAATCTAAAGAATTTAATTATAATCATCAAACTATATTGTTTATGAAGAAAAATTATTTAGAAGCAGTTTACTGATCATTAAAAAAAATTAGGGAACTCCGCACGAACTTTCTCGCTCTATTGTTTGATAATGGAGATATTTACTAAAACCCGTAAAATATATGTGAAACGAAATAATATACATTAGCAAACCCAAGCATAAATTGCACTATACTTATGTAAAACTTTTTTTAGTCAAATTTTAAATTTTATCATTTTATTTTTAAATAATTAATGTTCTCATTTGTATGTTTAGACCGATAAAAAAGATCAATATTGGGTCCCCAAAGGTCAACACTTCGTATTAAAATTTCAACTTCTTGTTAAAATTTTCGACATTTTATTATTTATTGCAAATCTTCATGCCATCGCATTGCTATTAAATTCCTCATTTATAAATTTAGACCAATAAAAAATGTAAATATTGATTAATGAATCTAAAATGGATATAGATAATTTATGAAAAACATTTCTCCTAAGAGGTTTAAGGAAAAATAACATAATCTTTTAGAGACTTACTTATATCTATACGATGTCATATACTCTATGTCATTGGAGAATTATTGCGTTAAAATTTAATTAGTATCTCTTTACAACTAAAGCTCACAAAATTGTATTAATATATTTATATATTGAATAATATATATAATATATATCATATGTATATAATATATTTCTCAGAAATTGTTGGATTTATAAAAGTATATTTCATATAAAAGTTTTTTATTTTTAATAGTACTACAATTTTGCAACGAATGGTTATTTAGTATTTCAAATAGTTGCGGAGATACGGAAGTTTTTGCTTCTGTAAAGTGCGCTAAAATTCATTTTCGAGATCAAATAAAAATATCCAGTTTATTTACAATCTTAATCAACACCTATATATGAATTTTAATCAAAATCGTTAGAGTCGATTTTGAGAAAATCAACTTTTTCTCTTTTCACCCTTAAGTAAACTACCCATAATTATAGGGTTAGATATCCAATTCCAAAAAGCCCTCGGGGCAACCCTATGAAAACCATAGATACCCGGTTTTAGCACGATCGGTAAAATAGTTTAGGATCTATTTAGAGGTACAGACAGACGGAAAGTCACAAACCACTTTTTTTGGATTCGGGGGGGTCAAGATTCATCAAAATCTTGAGTTAGATTTTTTTTTTCGATAATTATACTTTCTATACCTGTAAGATAGCGAGAAAGTAAAAATCGGTTCTTAATTAAAATTGACTATGAAAATGTATTTAGACTGTGACATACTAATTATTTTCATTTTAGTATCCAACAAAGCTATCATCAGTTAATTAGACTACACTAATATAGTGCAACAAGGAAGGTATAATTTGGAAGAAATACACCGGTATTTTTTATAGGGATAGTCGGAAAACATTTAGTTATAACCACTCTAAGTACACCCAGCTCGTATTCAAGCTCCAAATTAATCCATTAGCGGTAAATCCAAACTAGAAGTTCACGACGCCTTAGTCTGATTTTCCACCGATACAAATCCCTTGATGTAGGCCTATGGTGCTTCGAAAGGATGAATGGGTAATGTAATATTTAGTCGTTCACACAATATCAGCCCCTAGCGTCTAAATATTTTAAACGTCAGCCTTTAGGGTGACATTCTTTCCTTTGCGTGGGAAAAATCTGTTTTATATTTTTTTTAAATAAGAAAAAACTCTTAACTACTTTCACTCTTAAACATTTTATACAAGAATTTTTCAACAACAAAAAATATTGCTAAAGCATACTTTTGATAATTAAAATAATAGGCTTTCTAAGAAACACATCGTTTCATAAAGATAAAAAATATCTTGTCCCTAGATTTATAGCTTTTCTAGGTTTTTAAAAAAAAATTATTTAGCACAGTGTCTTACTACCCGTTCGGGTTATACGCTTAAATACTAATTACGCTACTGGGTTAGGAATGGGGAAGCATAAATTTAGAGGAAGTGAACCCACATTTGCGTGGCGGGAGAGTGGAAAACTATTTAGGAAAAACCACCCCCAGTTCACACGACCGAGATTCTAACCTCGATCTCCCCGTCCTCGTCAGTCGAGCTCAACACGACTAGCGCGTTAGCCAACTACGCCACCGAGGCGGGTCAGCTTTTTATAGTTGTTATAATCTACGTGTCACTTCTTAAATTCTTGTGTACGTGATTTATTTTAGTTAGTGCCAATATGATATTATTGGTCAGTAGGTTTCAAGATGGACTATTAGTAGCGTTGCCCACATGTGACTTAGCTGAAAGTCCAATGTAAAGAGAATAGAAGGTAGCGCCATATAAAGGAATACAGATGATCAAATATGGAAGACAAGCCAAGGCTTTAAAATTATGTCACATTTTGAAACTTTAAACACAAAATAAACCTTTAAAACCAAGAACAATTCCCAGTTTATTATTATTATTACTACCGCATCTTACTACCCGTTCGGGTTGTACGCACTTACGCTAATGTGTAATGGTAGGGTGATTGTGAGATGAAATGGAGGACCTACAGTTTAACGTGGGATCCGAACCACGGTGGTGGCTTGGCATTCCACACTTTCACAAGTTGTGGTTAATACACGTCTTGTCAGAGATGAAGGAAGGGTTTGGCAATCAGATAAATCTGTGTGTTAAAAATATATATAGGTATGTGTGGTATTAAAATATAGATGCTGTGGATTGGATGACGTAAGTAATTACAGAATTATCAAATTCCTCCAAGTGGTGCTATCTTTATTTACATTGGGAATCCATATTATTGGATTTACATTATATTTAGCTAATTTTAAAGAAATAACATAAAACAAAAAAAAGTTTAATACTTAATTAGTTTTATAAATAGCATAATATTGTCAACAAAAATTTATTTTTATTTTGACGTAATATTTGGTGGACGTATTTTTCTTTTAAAAATCTTTTTATTCGTTTATTTATGAAAGGAATTTATGTAAAATCTTCCTGTCACGATGTATATTAAAAAAAAAAGCCCATAGAACCATTTGTCTATCTATAATATGAAACAAGAAAAATATACAATTTAAATGCAAGTCAATGCTGTCTAGGTGCAAACAGAAGAGAGAGAGTGTTTATACCCGTGAATGAAAGAGGGGAAGTTTTATTAGCAGATAATCAAGAGTCCCCATAGAGTGAACTGCTTATTTTCTTCCATATCTTTTTATTTCGTACATTGACGTATAAGCGCGATAGTGTTTGTATAAAGTGCTTTAATCGAGTCGAGTTAAGATGCAACCCTTTCCGCAAAACCGCTTAGGATTCACTAAGTTGGCGACGTCATTAATGTCCGACCTAAGCAGAACTCCGGCCACTTTTTTTTTATCAGACTCTGAAACACGATGTTGAAGCCTTTATGTCCTAATTACCGACCGTCATTCAAACTTGTTATTATTATTATTATTATTACTAATACTATTACTGTTATCGTTACCCATCGTATTGGTATAAGCGTCGTCATAGCACACGGTCTGCCGAACACATCGGGTCGGTCCATACGATAATGGAGTCCTGCGGGCTCGTTACCAGACCCTTATGTTTGTCATCACCGTTTTACGTTCGAGAATCTCACAACACCAAGTATTTGCTTAACGTAAATGCACAAGTCGCTTCATGCATACACCAGCCTTACGAGTAGAGGGGATAAGGGATGAGGAGAAGACGAAAAGTTAAAACAACCGACGCCCTCCAACGGTTAAACTTTTAGTTTTGATTGCGTCTGGTCGGGTTACGGAGTTCATATTCAGACGGTTGGGAGATTAAATAGCGTTCAGAGGGTTTACAAACTCATTAAACGTGTCTTCTGTTCCAGTTCATAGACCGTAACAGAGTGGTATATTACTGGAATAGGGGTCACTAGCTCATCGCCAAATACAGTCGAGTATTATTATGGTTAGCACCGCGTCTTACTACCCGTTCGGGTTATACGCACTTACGCTAATGTGTAATGGTAGGGTGATTGTGAGATGAAATATGAAATGGAGGACCTACAGTTTAACGTGGGATCCGAACCACGGTGGAGGCCTGGCATTCCCCACATTCACAAGTTGTCTTGACAGAGGTGAAGGCGGGGTTTGGTAATCAGATAGATCTGTGCCGGGACCGGGGATTGAACCCCGGCCGCCAGAACAGAAGTCTGCCACCTTACCCCTAGACCGCCAGGTCACCTACCACAGTCAAGTAAGATAGTTGACTTTTTTTCTTCGTCTGTGTGTTCGTCTAGGTAAAGTCCAGTTTTCATAGAGGAATAGTCAGAAAATTTACTAAATATACTTTAACGTATTCATTTAGTTTTGAACTATTTTCTGAATCCAGATTCAAATTAAATTTAAAATGCTCAAATTCTTCTAGTTAATTGGGTTTTTTTCCTTTATAATTAACATCAAAATTCAATTACGTATAATATTGAAGAGCTTTTTTTTATATATGTTTAGAAACTTTAAAAGGAATGCCTTTGTATTTTCTGGAATTTTATTTTTAAATTTAGGAATGTTCAAACCTTCATTGCAGTTTAGAGAAGTCCTTATACCTGCCTGAAAAATTTCCACCTTCTACCACATTTATCAGTGGATTATTCTTTAATTTTTGTAAATTTATAAACCTCCCCATTTCCCCAGCTCTCACTTAATAGAGTGAAAGTATAGTACTAATTTGGATATTTGGACTGGTTTTTTTATTCCTATCAAATTTAATTGTCTTCCTACCTTTAAAGGTTATTTTTCCACTTATACACACCACACTTACCCCTATCTTCCAGAATTTTATTTTGAATTATACCATTTTCAGACTTTATTGTTCATTTGTAGATTATATTAATCCCTAAACCAGCTTGCCACAAATAATTTGTTAATAATTTGGTAAATTTGACGACCCCAGCCCCCTTTCCGCCTTTTCAATCCATTCTTAGAAATTTATATTTTTATTTAAATATTTGGAAGGGGTCCATCTATATGATTGCCAAAATTATATTTTCCACTCCACCTAAATGTTTTTTCTACCTTACTTTTACCTTACTACCCGGGGTCCCATTTATAATTTTAGACTCTTCTGGCTCTTTTATACCTTCTTTTTAAACTTCAGTTTTCTAACACACTAAGAAGTTGCTTTTATTAATTTTAGATATTTTAAACTCTTTAAACCCATCCCCCCTCTTCCATCCCCATATGCACTATCACTTAGAAATGTTAAATTTGAATACTTATAGGAAAGTCGCCTAATTTGGGGTGAGTTCCTAATTTGGGGAGGTACAATATTTGGAGGAAGGAAGTGTTCCTACCTATCGACGAACACTGGAAATTGAAGAAAAGGACGCTTCCTCATTGTTTGGCTGTTAACAGCGCAGTAGCTCCACAATTATTGGTGCAGTCGGTTCTAACATTTTATTTGTGTCCTGAAAGTTTTTGCTAAGCTCGAATGAATTCAAGATTACACAGTAAACGTATTTATATTTCTATATTTGCTAATTTTGTTATAATTGGTATTAAAGTGGCTTTCTTTAGAGGTTACATTTATTAAAACTAGTAACTATCTGAACATATTTTTATAATGTCAAAAATAATCATTTTATGGAGCCTATTATGGGGAGTCTTAGGTTTTCTAATTTGGGGATCCCCAAATTAAGAACCCAAAACGTTCTTCACAACAAGGATTTAAAATATAATTTTATAATAATCAAATATTTTCTAAAAAGTATTAGAATATTTAAAATAACAAAATATAACGGTTAACCAATTTTAAGATATGGTAGTTTTATATTGTATTTTATATTGAATATAAAAATAATGATTTATTTGTTTAACTCTATGAAGCTTTAATGTCAAGTTATAATCTGTAGATATCACTTAGCAATTTTATAAATAACTTGGAGTACTTTTTTTTAAGACCAACGTCCCTAAATAACACAGCCTTTTTAAACTATTATAAAATAAATATTTAAAGATGGCTCCAAGGAAAAAATGGGATCAAGAACAAATGAAGGCGGCAGTTGCGGCCATGCGCAATAAGGAAATGGGATGTCTTAAAGCATCCCGTGGCTTTCATGTTCCTCATTTAGATAAATGTCCTAGTGACGTGGTTCAAACCAAAATAGGCAGGAAGCCAACACTACCCTTTGAATTAGAAAAGGATCTCGCAGACTACTGCCTTATTATGGAAAACAGATTCTTCGGCCTTTCTCAAAGGGATGTTCGTCACATGGTATATCAGCTTGCTGTAAAAAAGGAATTGCGAATCCCTTCTCCAAAAAGAATGAGCAGGCCGGGAAAAAATGGATGAAGAATTTCTTAAAAAGAAATCTACAGCTTGCTGTGCGCACTCCTCAAGGTCTCTCAATGGCCCGAGCAAAGAGTTTCACTCCAGAGGAAGTTTCCAAGTTTTTTGACATTTTTGAACCTGCAATGGACAGTATCAATAATTCTCCATCTAGGTTATACAACTCTGACGAAACCGGCATACCAATTGTACAACATAAGCACACAAAAGTTGTGGGTCTAAAGGGAAAGCGACAAATTGGAGCACTTCAAGCGGCTGAACGAGGGGCTCTTATAACTGTTGTCACTTGTATGAGCCCTGCAAGCCACTTTGTTCCTCCATTAATGATCTTCCCTCGAAAGAACATGAAGATGGAACTCATGGATGGGGCTCCCCCTGGCTCTATTTATTCTTGCCATCCGTCTGGCTGGATACAAACGGACATATTTACAGATTGGTTTCGTCACTTTATTTCCAGCGTGAAGCCTACTGTGGAGGATCCTGCAATTCTCGTATTAGATGGCCACAACTCTCACACGAGAAATATAGATGTGATAAACATGGGGCGAGAGAATAATGTGGCCATTGTGTGTTTGCCCCCTCATAGCACTCACAAAATGCAGCCACTCGATGTCTCATTTATGGGGCCTTTTAAGACGTACTACGCCCAGGAAGTTGAGCAGTGGATTCGAAAAAATCCTGGACGAGTGGTCACTGTCTACCAGATAGGGGACATTTTTGGAAAAGCGTACATGAGGGCAGCGACTGCTGAAGAGGCTAATAGTGGTTTCCGAAAAACTGGATTGTTTCCTTGTAATAGGAACTACTTCCGACCTCATGATTTTGCTGTCCTTAAAGAGCCTGAAGAGAACAAAGCTGAGAGCCCACAACAGCTCGATAACCTGCAGGAGCCTCAACCAGGGACATCCCATGATCCTGATACTGTTCCTATAACAACGCCTCCTCAGATAAGGCTCAGCCGGGCGTCTAACATCAAATCAGTTCTCTCTATAAAAATTCAGCCTACTACAAGAAAGTCCCGAACTGGATCTACCCAGCTCATCACTGGATCACCTTATAAACAACAGCTATCAGAGTCGCAGAAAAAGGGTCCTTTACCAAAGAGAAACGGTAAGACTACGACTATCAAGAAACGCTCTCAATTGAAAACACCAGTTTACCGTCGTAAGAAAAGGGCAGCCAAACATTCGGAATCTTCAACAGAATCTGAGGATAATATTTCACTAGTTGATTCTGATGACGATCTTGATTTGGAAAGTGAAAGTAAATCTGATGCAGAGTGTATTATTTGTGCAGGATTATTTTCTGATGACCGTGAAGGTGAGAATTGGGTTAGATGTGTGGTATGCAACAAATGGGCACACACAGATTGTGCTGATCCATCTAACAAACAATTTGTGTGTGGTTTGTGCCTTTCAAAAGAGAACAAAAAATAACTTTTTCTAAATAATTAATTTTTTGTGTAAGGATAACTGAACATCCCCAAATTTGGAGCACTAGGGTTCCTAATTTGGGGAGGCGCATGCTTTTTTAAAAAATTATTTAATCTTAAAATTTGCTCATAAGTGATATTTTCTTTTGCACTAAAGTGAGGGCAATAAAACCACTAATTATGTCTCAAATATTCATTGTATTATCATATGTTCCTTTTTAACTAAAAATATTTTTACAAAATGCTCCCCAAATTAGGCGACTTTCCCCTATTTAGTTAACTGTAGGTTTCCTACCTTTATGCCAAATTTAGATCTTCTACCAAACTTAAAGCTATTTTTTTCTGAATAAACCCCGCTTTCTACTTTCCGGAGACACGTAAAAAATGTAAGGTTTTAAAACTTTTATAATTATTTGGAGTGGTCCCTTTACCTCTCTGCCAAATTTTAATTTTCTACTTGGTCTAGAAGGTTTTTTTTTACTAATTATAGCCCCCTACCCTATCTTATATTGAAAGTTACTATTTTTAGATATTTTTAGATTGATGGATGGGGCCATAAGTCCACCTTTTTCCCAAATTTCAGTTTTCCAGTTCATCGAGAAGTGGATTTTCATTAATGGACAAATTTGCTTTCAGATTTATATATAGAGAAAACAGATTGAAATGAGACAATATCCCATTAAAGATATAAAATTAAGTTCTCGACTTACACGGATTTTAGTTCCGTAGATACGCGATTGTGCTACTTTGATTTACGACTATCGACCGCCACTTTAAACATAATAGATAATATTTCTATTGAGATGACATGCTAATAGTGTAATCGCTATTTGTTGGTTTTTACATCGAGTGCAAGTAATTTTATTATTTTTAAAAGAAACACCTGTTTATATTTAATTATCCTTTGAACCGAATATATATTCCAAAATTACGTTGTGTTCTATTAACCCTTTTTTTCAAACCTGCGCGTAAGCCCTAGGAACGAATTAACCGCGTAAGTCAAGTAATTGCTGAATTGATAGCTTCTAAAAAAAATTAAAAATATCCCTACAAATCTACCAAATTAAATTCAGCCATACTTTGGAGATATGGAGATAAGCCCTTGCTACCCGCAGTTTCTTTCCTCATATCTGAAATCAATTCGATTTCTCTGCAGAGAGTAGACTCCTCTTCCCCTTAAAACACACACTGGACGACGAAAGAAGGCCGATAACCCCCAGAGGAATGTTACGGGGAGAGGTAGAGATATAACTACACAGGACTATATATTTTTTATTCTCTCCTTTTTATTCGTCAAACTTGGATGCTGTAGTGGGTGTGTAACTTACCTATGTCGATGAAGAATTTTGACTAAAATAACCCGATATTAGGGCTACATTATTTAAGGGGAGCTTACCCCTCCACTAAAAGGTAAGCGTGATTGTCTTTGAATCCGTAAGGTGCAACTCTTCATGGCATTGATTTATTTTTTGTACCGCATCTTACTACAGGTTAAAAATATATCTACCACTTACAAAAATGTTTTAAGGATGAATAAGGTTGAATTTAGAAGAAGTTTATCCAAATTTTCATGGTTTAAAAGGTGAAACATTTTGGGAAAAACTACCCTGGATTCGAATCCCGATCTCCAAGTCATCTGAAGTTGAATCCATCCCAAGAGTGACGATTCCGACTATCCCTGGGAAAATTACGGCCCTTCTGGTATTTGTGTTCGGCCCGCAAAATATATAACTATTTATCTACGAAAAACAATGGCAGTGCTTGAAATACCTGAATTAAATAAATGTTATAGGCCTACACAATCGCACAAAGATTCTCATATTGTGTATTTATGGCTTCAAATATAACTTTCTAAATAGGTTTTGATTAAACTAACCTTAAATATATTCCTAATAAATACAAACACATTGTTATTCATCAAAATAATCTCTCATTATATATAAATTTTAAACCAAATTGTTCAACTATATTTAACAAAATTCAAATTTAAAAAAATGTAATCTACCCTAAAATTATTTATTGTTTCTTAAAATAAAAAGTTTTCTTATTTATAATGAAAAACTATTCCCAGATTTCCATTTTGAATTCAATTTTCACAATCGATTTAGAAAAAAATCAAATTTTCTACATACTGTAGTTAGTTAACCATCCATAAATGATTTATTATAGAATACATATTTTACTATTGATATTATAAAATAGTCTTCCGATACCAATTTTGAGCCATATTGAAAAATCTTTTTTTTTTTTAACATCACATTTTTTTAAAGTCATCAGTAAACTACCCATAACAAAATTTTCCCCAAAAACCAAGTATACAGCTTTATTTGTCATGTTCAAGTCAAGACACTTCTCAGATATCCATTTTAAGTACAATATTTTGGGCCATTTTCAAAGTAATTAGAATTTTCAAAAATCACTCGCAGAGTAAAATTATATAAAGTGTTACTTGCGATGTCAAACACTTCCAGGATACCCATTTTTAACAAAATCGTTAGAGCTTTATATGAAATATTTAGAATCTTCAACGAATTTTTACACAAAAAACAACTATACGGTGCTATTTGTCTTGTGAATCAAATCCTAGATATGCATTTTAAACAAAATCGTTAACGCCATTTTCGAAAAATTTGAAAGTAAGAAAAATTACTTATCGGTAAACCATGTTTAATTGAAGTGCTAGGGTGAAAAAAAAGTTGTGATATAGCCCTATAAAATATTAATATAAAGTTTGAATAAAACCTATAAAACATATAGATTCGTCATACTCTCAAGATAGACAGCTTTCACGATCACAATACTTTCTTTAGTTACGATAAAGTAAAAAATATTCTTATTGAAGAATAGACCATTTATATTCATACCTTATTATGAAAATGTACAAATAGTTGGTAACATTCTTAACTAATAAATATACAACTGACATTATAGAAATAACGAAGAATTTAAAAAAATTGCAATTATCTCATCAACTTATGTTTTATTGGAGAATCTTTTATATATATAATTGTTGACCCTTCTTAATAATGTTTGTATATTCTTTCAATAATAAATTGTACCTTTCAAATACTCTTATTTAGTTCATATATTTGAATACTCAATGCAGCTCTTCAGTAAAAAAATAAAAACACCTGCCCATCCCCGATTTTGACAATCCGACCACAAACACACCCTTCACATGACGTATCTCTTATATTCATCAACTTTAAGTCACTTATGACCTAATATCCGCACTGAAGCATAATAATACAACAAATTACTATAGTCACGATACAGGTCAGTCTGTAATGCATTTGTTTATTGAAACAAAGGCTTCAGGATTGATTCTTGGCACAGTAAAATAAAATTTAATACGAGTACAATAATTATAGCTGGATTCTTACCTTTACGCAGAGGTGAATTAACGAAGGTACTTGGATCTGGTTACATTCTTGTGTGAAGTTAGTTCGTATAAGTAGAGTAAGTATACGTGACATACCCTGAAAACAAAAAATAAACAATCTAACTTTATACAACCCTAATTTTGGTAGGAAGAACAATATCTGCGTTATTAAAGTTACTAAAACAATATTTATATATTCATGCATCAAGTCATGTTATCTGAAGCTGTCACTTTTGATAGTTATTACTATCAATAACTATAAAATATCATAAATAACATATAAAATGTTATCAATGCTAGCCGCAAAGAAATATGTTTGAATTTTTCTAAACTATTCTTCCAACAAAAATAAGACTATTCCTATTTTTTATTTCCCAAATATAAATATAAACATATTTTCAGAGCCACAATTGATAACAGGTTATTTATTATATTATAGTTTATTTAATTGGTAGTAATAAAATCGATCAAAAGTGGTTGCTAAAGATCACATGGCTTGACGTATGAATACAAAGAAGTATTATTATTTTTTATTTTTAGCACCGCGTCCTACTACCCGTTCGGGTTATACGCTTTAAATACTAATTACGCTAATGGATTGGGAATTAGAAAGGTTGAATTAGAGGAAGTGAACCCGCATTTACGTGGAAGGAGAGTGGAAAACCATTTAGGAAAAACCACCCCCAGTTCACCCGACCGAGATTTGAACTTCGATCTACCCGTCCTCAGAAGTCTAGCTCAACACAAACTAGCGCGTTAGCCAACTACGCCACAGAGGCGGGTTACAAAGAAGTAGATCTATTAAATATTTATGTAATATGTGTCCCTTTGTAAGGAAATTGGAGTACACTTAGATTAAGACGTCAAGTCTTGTTAGCTGGTTATGAATAGGTCGGGGTTCTAAATCCGATTGGGTGCAAATAATGTGGGTATTCTATAAATTATTTCCATCAAAATTTCAAAGTATTGAGCTGCCAGATACTTTAATTAGATTTATCTTTTTTATCATATTGGGTCATGTGAACTAGTTTTATGTAAGTACAAACCCTTCCTTTTACCATATAAGTTGATTATATACGAGCCAGAGAAAGCAATATTTTTTATCCGATCGTTTCATGTAAACTTTATTTTAATTAGGTAAGTCTTTTCCTTTTACCTTTTGGGGTTTTTCTTCGAAAAGTATATCTTTTTTAATTAGTTAGATTTTTTGTTTTCCAATACATCCGCTATATCTAATCTTGGTACCATTAAGAATTAACATAATCTTCATAGAATTATACTGTCAAATAATATATTTATAGCTATATATAGATGTATATTGCTTATCTAACCAACAATACTGCCAGATATGTCTGAATTTAAAATATACTCTCAACTCAGGTTTTAAAGTATATATATATATATATATATATATATATA
>CABFOW010000138.1:351085-369606 GCA_902141385.1 Timema californicum
AGTAAGGGGGGGTGAGAGAGGGTAGCTGCTTTGGCTTGGCGTTATTACCGAAATTAGATTCTGCTGGTGGAACTTTCTTCTTACGCAATCTAACCCGTCCCGCTATCCCAATTACGTTCTTCACCCCTCTCTCTTAGTATCGTTTCCTCACCAGTCGAGACTCCGCCATTATTATTTTTTACTCGAGCATTTTTAAAAAGAGGGAACCGAGTCAATATTACCGCCTCTATTTATTTATTTGAGGTTTTTAACGTCCATTCTTTGAACTGACTGATTATATCAGCCTAAGATAATGTTTGTGAACGAGGCGGAAAGGTCCAATATATTTTGCTGGGAAAAGTATTTTAACATTCCTCCCAGGATTCTTTTACAAGACACAATCGACATGGGTACGACGGATTTACTTAACTTCAGAAGGAAGTTGTGCTACGGATTTTTTTTTATCACTCAAGAAAAATCCGTCGACTCCACATGGGTTTGAGCCCATGAATATCGGATCCTGAGGCGAGAACCTTACCCCAGGACCAAGAAGGTCAACTACCTACCACCTCTATTGTACTCCTCTCTGTCTACACAGTTCATTCGTCACCTGATGCGGAAGACAAAGGTCAGCATCTAACGACTAGGAGATGATCTTATGAATGGCAACACTTTCTATTTAACTATAGTCGGATTATTTGAGGAAGAAGCTTATCTGGCAAGACAAAGTTAATCCATTATGATTTCTAGAGGAAGGACGTGTTTTTTTTAATTCTCTACCAACATTGATATTTTTTTACTGAATTATATATGTTATTTTATAGGCGTTAATAATATCTATCAAAAGTGACAGTTTAGATCACATGACTTCACATATGAATACACACATAAAAATATTAACTTTATTAGTGTTCATATAAGGTTATTTCTACGATAATTCGACTGTATCTATGTCAAGTAGAAAGAAAGAGTTTGATTTTATTCAAGAACTGCCGAGGTCACCATGTGAAAAAATTTGAACTAAGTTTTTACTGGAGAAATATTTGAATTGTTTTTTCCAAAATATGTTTAGCTATAAAAACTGCAAAAACGATCAAATTTGCGCTCTTCACACTCCAGCTTTAACGATATGTAATTATTAAAAGGTCTTCTTTATTAAAACGAACTGTATCTTGTCTACTTTTTTTTTCCACTGCCATTTGTACAGAATTATTATTTATTCTTTAATTTACCTTTATTAAAATATAAATAATTTATCTCTTATATCTTACCTTAACCATACCTGTTCATTAGTAAAAATATACGGACATCCGGGGTCGATAGTTTGATAAGAATCTCAAACACAAAAAAGCACCTTTAAACAAATATATTTGATTAAAAAATAATAATTTGGCAAACAAAAAACATTTTATTAAAATAATAAAGGCATGTGGTGTTTCACCTTTATATAGAGAATATTACAAAACTTGTATTTATTTAATAATCCACAATGAGGATTTATTCACATGAGAACCCATCAACGTATTTTGTGGGATCACCCTACTCCACAAGGGTAGTTCGACGAGGTCGTAAGATGACACGATAGCGTATGACGGGTTGAGGAAACACGCAGAATGAACAATATAGTAGTCCACTAGACTGCGTTATAATTTACAACCTCCGCCTTACGGCTTGAATGCCAGATGAGAGGCCTTTGCTTCCAGGGGCGTGACTACTTAACAACTAGTACAGTCCTACTCATAAATGTATCCTAAAACCCTCCTACCTTTTGTCGGGCTAGTTTTAATATACGTAGTCTAAATACTTTATATTTTAAGAATTCTAAAAATTGCTTTTATCTAATTTAGAAAAAAGTATTATATTAATGAGAGTTATTCTTGGCCTCTAAATTATGATGGACGTATTACCCACTAAATCAACAAAGTAATATTTTTTACATCTATATCTGTGAGTATCTGAGCTGACAGCCGAAATTGTTTGATGGGTTTAATTCAAACTTTATATTTAGATGCCATATAGTTATACCCAAAGGTAAAAATTGTGATTTTATAGGTTAGAACTCACTTTGCTCGTTGGGGGCTCCGCCCCAGACCCCCAATGCATTTTCTTTGCAAATAGATGTGAACTAATGTGATTCCAGATACGTTTTTTGATCGGTTTTACCGTTTAGCCACAAGAGACCTCCAAAGAAAGGTCCGCATCGACTTTAAAGTTAATCCGCTATTTTAATTTTTTTTTCGGGGTTTAAAAATTATTTTTTTAAACTTTTTGGAACTTTACCGTCAGTCACAGGCTAAAAGCTATAAGTTTGCCAAATTTCAAGTTTCTAGCTCATATGTAATTGGGAAAACATTAATGTCAGTTCGTGAGTCAACCATTTGGCTTTATAATAGTATAATAATAATAATTATTGGAATAAATATACACTCTATTATACTTGCTAGTTGCGGTTAAAGCCACATCTAAATATCATATTTACCGAATTGAAAAGTGACACCTGGACATGGGAATCGAAACTGTGACCTTTCACTTAGTCCGCCAAAGCTCTAACCACTGAGCTATACAGAAGTGAAGAATGACCCTGCGAACGGGTCGACTCCTATTTAGAACAGTTGTTCGAGCATCGGCATACTAAGCCAAAGGTCCCGGGTTCAGTTACCATGTACACGTGACCATTTTCAACTTAAACAATACAATACAGGAAGTGCTCAAAATGGCCGCCCTTGGTTTGAATGCAAGTACGCAGTTGTCGTGTCTTAGAATTAGGTACTCGTTCGAAACTACCAGATTTGTAGGTAGGTTTCTTGCATTCGTTGACGACGTGTTTCACTGCTGGAAATGGGCGCTGAGCAAACAATTATCGGTTTCAAGTGGTCCCATAAAAATAAATAACAGATTTAAGTCTGTGGAACGTGCAGGCAAGTCAGTAGGTCCCTGCACGGCATATCCATTTGTTAGGAAACTGTTAGATAAAGAAATTTCTGAATTTCCGGCAAACATGCAGTGGCGTGGTATACACAATGTTTATTGGAATCATTTGGCTGTAACTCGGAAACAAAATCAAACGGGACACATGCTTATATCAACTTAATTGTTTTGAGTCTCCGGTCCCCCACACAAGTGATTCCCACATGTCTCGCCATATTCTGTATAAAACCTAGATTTAATTAATATGTACTATGTAGCAAAAAAAAAAACACTTTTATAACATACTGCTCCACTTCTGTGGCCGCATGGTCTAAGGAGCTACTCTAGCAATAGATTGGACTGCCAATGACCGGGAAATCGTAGTTCGATACCGGTCAGATGGACTAAGGATGGTTTTCCCTCTCTATCTCTCTACACACAAACTGGGGTACACTTCCTCTAAATAAAGCCTTTCTCATCCCTAACCCTTTAGCGTGAATGGGTAGTAAGACGTGGAGCTAAAATATTGTATTCTACACGACGTCACAGAAGGCAAGGTTGAGGGATAGAAGAGCTTAAGAAGAAGTAAGATTCAAATATTGAATGACTTGAAAAAGAAAAAGAAGAAAATTCTGGGCGCTGAAGAATGAGGAGGCAAGGGTTTGAGTTCACCGATAATATAATAATACATGTATATGTTGGACGCAAGACCTGAAAACAGCCAATGGGAGGAATTTGTGCTCAATCCTAGGATTGAACGTTTTAAAATGACCAAAACCCGAAGTTCTATTCAATCTCGTGCTTTGGCCGTCTCCAAACAGCTAAACCTAGGATTGTACAATTACTAAACGACCAAAGTAGAATTATTATTACTATTATCACCACGTCTTACTACCCGTTCCGGCTATACGCACTTACGCTAATGTGTAATGGTAGGGTGATTGTGAGATGAAATGGAGGACCTACAGTTTAACGTGGGATCCGAACCACGGTGGAGGCCTGGCATTCCCCACATTCACAAGATGTCTTGTCAGAGGTGAAGGAAGGGTTTGGTAATCAGATAAATCTGTGTCGGGACCGAGGATTGAACCCCGGACCCACAGCACACAAGTCCGACTCCTTACCCCTAGACCGCCAGGTCACCCGCACCAAAGTAGAAAATACAGTCAGTTTTGTTAGGTTAGGCTTAAAAAAAAATTTGGTCAGGTGGTCTTGATAATTTAAAATAAATTTGTAGTCCCTGTCCAGTTCTGTTTGCATATCAATGAGATCTACTTGCCATCGAATTCACCTGGTTCGTCAAGATTGGACGAGCGCCATTTCCTCAGTCTGGTCGAAAATAGAACAAAAATGTCATTTCAAACTTTGACCGTTTTGTAATGGCACAATCCTAGGTTTGGCTCAAAAGTAAGATGCTATACACAAAGTTAAATGATTTCAGGTCAATATAGAATCCTAGCCGACAATATATATTATAAAAACATAATAACACAACATTAAAAGAGAGCAAAATGAAAGATTCAAGGTTACTTGAAGCTAGTCATCGCAGTCACGTGTTCCAAGAATAATTGAATTCGTCTTCTTATCTTCTTCAATTACTCTGAAAAGCGAAGTAGAGATTGTTCTGCTTAGAGTAACTTCTACCTTATTTTTTTTATCTCCCTTCCCGCTTTTATTTTTGGTACTCCCTTTAATCTACGTACATAGCAGGAAGTCCCTATAAAAAGAAAGGGTTATTTTATTTTTCAACCCGAAAGAATAAACCGAGGATTAGGTTGAACTAATCTAATGTACTCCCTCTGAGTTTTTAAGTTTATTGGAGAAAAAGTAAAGTTTCTCGAAACTATAATAACTAAAAAAAAGTTTATGCATAATATATTACTAATTTGACCCGTTTCAGTGGTCGAATTGTCTAAAGCGTCACTCTCACAGTATACTGAACTGATGACGGAGATATCCGAGTTCTAATCCAAGTCGGAGGTACTAAGGTTGTTTTTTCCACTTAATGGTTTTCCACTCTCTCTCCAAGGGTGTGTGGATACGATCCTTCTAAATTCAATAATCCTCATCCTTAGCACATAATCATATAAATTATTACATGTGTGTCCAACCCTAATGGACGGCAAAAAAATTAAATAGAGATGAAGAAAAAGACAGTATGTTCCCTTGATACATAAACTAGCCTGTACATACATATATACATCTTACCTTAAAAATGTAGCGTGTCAATCTGATTGATTGAACACCTACAAGAAAAAAATTAACTATTAATCACTATTTGTGTAATTGGGTGCCACGTTGGAGTTATATCAGGATATTGAAGATAAACTACCTCAAAGTTATACTCTCTCATACAAAAAATACGTATAGCCCTACGTTCAAACACGTGGTTAGTCAAAAAAATATATTATATTTTGATAATTGCTGGTCTAAATATCAAAAAAAGAGGACTAATATTATTATAGTTATGAATAAGATATGTGAATGCGTGCCTTTGTTATAAGACGGGGTCAGATACAAAAACTTACAGCCGACCATGCGGCCTTCAATAAAATTGAAAAATATACATCTATATTATTTCTTTACGTAAAAATAACAGTGAAAATCAAATAACTAAATTAATACTGATGCATTTTGATATAGGATATGTGTGTATAAACTCACCCACGGCCAGATGCCTGCAGATATCATTAACTCGCTTCTAAAATCACAGGATTATCTATAATGGCGGCTCCACGTGGTGCAACTCTCGCCTGTTCAGTAGAGAAGGAAGCGTCGAAATGGAAGCCACTGCTCCGATCACGTGCGCAACTGCGCCTCTGGTGGCCGAAAGAAGAAGCTCGTCAGTTTCAATCTCTTCTCTCTTTCCAATCCTCGTTTATTCTTCCGTATTTTTACCTCTGCTTCTTAATTCGTTCTCCTTTATCTCTCTTTCATGTTCGTGTCTGATTGTGAGTATATATGGGACGCGCCAAGGCTTCATTCTTGCAGAACGCCTTTACACAGCCTAGGTACTACAACGAAGCGCTGCCGGTGAAAAACCAAGACGGATCATGGAGTCTGGGTCGTCGGAATCGCCACCATAGCATCGTCGAAGCAGGATGAATCGTCCTAGTCAACGCGCTGGATACAAGGACGCCTCAGCTAGGGTATCGGTATCCAGCGGTGGTCATTTAGTCCCTAGTATTTTGTCAGAAGATACTTTATTTTGGTTTGACATAATGTAAATAGTCATTCGGAAGTCCTTTTTTTGCAAGAGAAAATGTTTTTTTTAAATTCTAGTATCATGTTCAGAACTAGCTAACTTCATTATGCTAGAAGTACCTTGACAATATTACGTTTTTTTGTCTGATGGTCAAGTCAGATTTTAATGACTCATAAAGTCAATTGCTGAGTGCATTATTGTATTTTTGGCCACTGTCCTAACGTTAAAGCCTCTGGCTAGAAAAATGTGAATTTTTAGTGTTGCTGATTTACACTAACTCACAAGTTCCTATAAATCTTGAAAAAGAAAAGTAATTCATGACACCCTAAGCATCATGTGCATCAGTGCTTTGTAATTGATGGTTATCGCCAGGAAGTCTGTTTCTTTCTTTTGCCTTACGCAGTGCAGTTGTAAATGATAGAGATTTGATGATGCGGTCATTGTTCATTAAAAGTATTAGTTTGGGTGCGCAACCCGTGGAAATTGACCTATTGTCATAGTGGGGTCCGCGCAAATAATACTATTTTGTTTTGGCCTGTAAATAGGTTCTTAAATTTTGTATTAGTTCTAAAGTATGTTAAAGTACTATTGAATGCTTTGGTAGTACCGGAAGGGAACATGTCCGGCCATAGTACTGTATTGACCCCTGGCCCTTAGCCATCAATCAGCAGGATTCACCAGCCAACTATCCAACAAATTTAGTGGATCTCTGGTAATATTCAACCTTGTCAAGTGAGACTGTGTAAACGTTATATTATAAATTTGTTCTATATTTTGCTTTAACTAATTCTAAATTACTCTCCTTTTAGAAATTCTACAGTCTCATGCCTGGCCACTGTGTTGCCCAGGTAGCCACAAGTAGCCAAGTAATCCCTCAAGTTTATTTGCCTTGAGAAGAAATTTAAAATTCTATAATTTTTTACCTTATTGTAAAACTTGTACATTTTTATGCTTTTAATGTCTACTAAATAAAACTATTGTCAAATTGAAATGTTCAGTTTTCTAATTTACTTAGTTTATCAGTATTTAGTTGCAAAAATACCGCCTTTAACCTTTACACATATATCCACTGACAAAAGAGGTCGGTTTACTGATCCCGGCTGGTTGTCCTGTCCTAAACAGTTTCAACTCACCCCCCCCCGCCCCCCAATATGAAGATACACTTTCTATCCGAGACACAATTTTATCCACCTTAACCCCATCAATGTAAAAATAGCCTGGATGGGTGGTAGGATTTAGAATAAAAAAATTATACCGGAAAAGTACTTACATTATTTTACCCAGAACACAGAATTTTTACATAGCTTGTAATTTAAACAAAATAAAATATCACTTTTTCTTTGGGCATTTAATTTTCTTAATTATAATTAAACATGTCGGTTTATATAAAAAATTGTACACCCGCGTCTTACTACCTGTTCAGGTTATACGCATGTGTGATGTTTACTCATAATGGGGTAGGGATGAGGAAGTTATCATTTAATAGGTACCTAATCTACCAGCATTTGCGTGGAAAGAGAGTGGGAAAAACTATTTACCCGTGGTGGATAGATTCGGGATCCGATCAGTCTAACACGAGGTTCTAGGCCTTAAGACCATTTGGTCACTGAAGCGAGCTTTAAGAATAGAATAGTTTAATTTATCCTTAATCAATTTTTCAATATATATATATATAAAACACTTCTAAATAAGGACCTGATTGGATTTTTTCAATAAAAGATTTTAACTTGACACTCTAAACTGTTTTATTTACTAAGAATTAGGAATTACTCACTTTAAAAACACGTCTAATTATTATATACTGAAAAAATTATTTCAAGGAAATCGAATGAACTAGTTATGAAAGCGAATAAAAACAACGCTTCTCCAACAAACCGTTGAAAACCTAAAATAAGAAAAAGAGATTTTATTATTTATTTTTTTAAATAAGAGTCCTTGGCGTGTAAACACTCTTCTTGACAAGACAAGACAAGACGAGACGAGTCGAGATCTTACACTCCCTCACTCCCCTTCCCTACTTCCACCCCCACGATTTCTACTACTGTTACAAATCCCATGTCTTCTCAACGTTACCCTTCAACACTATACGCCCGCTACAGAAAGAAAAGAGAAAGAAAAAATCCCTACTATTTCGGAAGCGACACACAAGATCAAAACAGATGAAAGCTTCCTCCGCTCTTCCTTCTTGTGATGAATCGAAGAGTTGAGATTGTCACTTGGAGATTCGTGCTGATGGATTGTGATTCGATTTTCGCGAGGAATGAAAAGAGGGTTGGAGGGGTGGGGGAAGAGCGGTAGGGTGGTAAAAAATTATTATTATTATTATTATTATTATTATTATTAGCACCGCGTCTTACTGTCCGTTCGGGTTATACGCACTTACGCTAATGTGTGATGGTAGGGTGATTGTGAGATGAAATGGAGGACCTACAGTTTAACGTGGAATCCGAACCACGGTGGAGGCCTGGCATTCCCCACATTCACAAGATGTCTTGTCAGAGGTGAAGGAAGGTTTTGGTAATCGGATAAATCTGTGCCGGGACCGAGGATTGAACCCCGGCCGCCAGCACAGAAGTCTGACGCCTTACCCCTAGACAGCCAGGTCACCAGTAATAAATTGTATATATATATATATGTGTGTATATATGTATATATATATATTCTTTTTCACCACGTATTACCACTTGTTAAGGTTTTACTTGTATATAATTACTCCACTGGGTTTGGGATGACGAAGGAAGCATTGTAGAGGTCATATACCCGCATTTGCTTGGAAAAATAGTGGTAAAGCATTTGGGAAAAACCACCCTCAGTAGACCCAACCGGGATTCGGACACCAATCTCCCTGACATTAGCACGCCAGTCTAACACAAAATTGACACCTTAAATCATCCGTACACTATATATGGCGGTAACCATAAAATATATTATATAATTTACTGGATGAATAAACACAATACAGTAGATTATAGATAATTGTAAAAACCTTTATTTAATCTTTAAACACCCGCTACGATAGCCACGTGGTCTAACGCGCTACCCTTGCAGTGGACTAGACTGCCGATGACGGGGTAGATAAAGTTTTGAATCGTGGTCGGGTGTACAGAAGGTGTTTTTTTTCCTATATTTCTTCACGTAAATGCGGGTACACTTCTTCTAATTAGATCCTTCCAAATCCTAAACACATGTATCGTAATTAATACATGAGCGTACAACCTGAACGGGTTAGTAAGACGCGGTGCTAAAAATAATCTTAAAACACGTACCAATTTACTGTCAGTTTCATGAATAGAAAACTGTAGAAAATAGCAACATATTTTTATCGCTGTCCCTATTTATAACATTTACAATATTAATATTGTTATTTTATAGTTAGTGATAATATATATCGAAATTGGATGCAGCAGATAACGTGACTGTACGAATGAATACGGGGCTAGGTGATAAGAATAACTTTTCTAGTTGTCCGATAAAGCTTTTATCAAAGAAAGCAAAGAAGAACGCATGAAGTATCGATTGGCGAGAGATGTATTTCCTAGAAATTCAACAAGGAAGTGACAAAATTAAGCATAGCCCCCACCATTTAGTAAAATAAAATAAGTGTTTAACTTTTTCTTAATGTTCTTATAAGTAATCTAGACTTTCGGTAATCCAGACTTTACTTTCAGTAATCCGGACTTTGACTTTCAGTAATCCAGATTTTTGCAAGTTTGGACTTTCGACAATTCAAACTCAAGAGTAATTCAGACTTAGTATTTTCATAAGGTCACAATTTCAATGATTTACACTTTCGGTAATCCATATTATATACCCCACCTTCCCATTTAGTCCGAATTATCGACGTCTTACTGTATGTAATTATAATCTTTTGGTTTCAAGACAACAACAAAAAAACGTATTTTTTTTATTATTCCATCTTCTACTCGCCATACACATTTTGGACAAAGTGTTGACTTGTTTACTAAGGCGTAAAGTTTCACATTTCGCCTATTGGCTTCGTACTTCCTTTTTTTTCTCTCTTTTTTTCACTCGTTTTGAGTGAGAGGAAACTTCGTTCATCCGTGTAGTTTGACCATTTATCAAAACAACCCCAGACAGATAATGATGAAGGATGATTCCTTCTATTTTTCTCTCGTTTTGAGTGAGAGGAAACTTCGCTCATCCGTGTAGTTTGACCATTTATCAAAACAACCCCAGACAGATAATGATGAAGGATGATTCCTTCTTTCCTTTTTTATCATCTTTTTTTTTTCATTCCTGAAGCTCAACAGTTTGATAAATATCGCAACGAACTCAATCCGACAGTTCACAAACTCGATTCAGCGCTTACTAAAAATATTGAAGATATTTATATGTCTTCAAATAACAGTCGGGAATAAAGTCATTTTCACGAGTTTTTTTTTGTATTTCCCCATCTTGACAAAACAATGCTTCGTTATATCTCAACGGCGAAATAATATTCCCAATTTTATAGCCCATACTCAAAAAACCCCAAATTAGTGTCCCTACTCAAACAATTTTTTGTTTCCTGAGCCACGTCTTAAATACAAAACAATTTTCATAGAGGATCCTTTTAGAAATGCACATACATTTTGGCAAAAAATTTGTAACCCTTTCAACCCACCTCGGTGAACGCATAGTCTAAGGCGTCACTCTCGTGAAGGACTAGACTGCCGATGACGTGGCGTTCGTGGTTAAATTCTGGTTGGGTTTACTAGGGGTGGTTTTCCCTAAATTGTTTTCAACTTTCCCTCCACGCAAAGGTGGGTTAACTTTCTCTAAGTTCAGCCTTCCCAATTCTTAACCTATTAGCGTTATTAGTACATCGTCGTATGGCACGAACGGGTTGTAAGGCGCAGTGCTAGGTATAAAAAATATTATTTTATAATTTTAATTTTATAGAAAATGATAATGGCTATCAAAAGTGATTGGCAGTTGCAGATTTTTATTCTATAATATTTTTAAATTTTAACAAAAAACGCTGAATAAAGGCGTTAGTCTCGTAATGTTCGATTTGAACTGGGGCTAGTTTCGCTAAATGATTAGGGCCCCCCCCTCTTCCTCTACGGCACCCTTTCTGTATTTTTCACATTCTTAATCCATTCAACACAAGTGTGAATACGCGTATAGTCTGGGCGGGTAGTAATGTGAGGCGCAAATAAAATAACTAAAGAATAACTGATTAAGTAATTTTTAAAATAATACAGTTAGCTCAATGTAGGCTTACTATTTATTTTTGGAACAGGAGTTAAAGGGGAAAAAAAGCTCTAAATTTAGTTTAAACATACATATGCTTTTTACATATTAATTAGGCATGGGGAAATTGACTACTTTTTTTGGGTAAGGTATTAAATATGTTTTGAAATGAGTAACTATTTTTTAGCTTAGTAATAACACATCAAGCTTTCTTTGTAAGCTTTTATACTACTACACAATTATGAAAAAATTTAATCTAGGCTATTTTATCATATAGTTTAATTGATATTAAAGCCACGTTCATTCGTGTGCACATAAAATTGGTAATAACTTTAAAACATTTGATATTAAAAAAGGTAATTTTTATTTTATTAAAGTTGAAATGAATCAACGACTTGCAGTTAATTAAACTCTGTAAGATAATAACCAACCTTCCAATTAAATGTAAACGCAAAATACCCTTCCCCTTTGAAAACATAATATTTATATGTTATCTCGTTGTCTTGTAATGTAGTTATTTTCTACCCCCTCCACTCGTCTCATATTTTTTTTACCCATTACACCCAATCCAAGGTTTTTTCCACCCTCTCAAAGTGTGAGCGAACCTATAAACCTTTTCATAGTTCTCATAAAATAATACAATTTCGTCTGGCGCGCGGCTTTTAATTCCATTTAATTTTCCACTTACCCGTAAATTTGAAGCTATTACTAGGTTTCATAGTATTTTAACAAGCTCTTTTTTTTTATGGCTATCCTAATGGGGCTGAAAGGGTCTGGGCCCTACCCACCCCCATTTGACCTCTCATAGCCCCCTGCATTACATCAAGTCGTTACCAAGTGAAAACAAAACCTTAAAAGGGGTTATTTTACGATCTTTGAAAGTGCAACATAAGAATCATAGCATAGTGTCATAGAGATATAATATAGCACCAGAGCGGAGTGCCCCCAGATTGAACCCAGGTAGGGTCAGAGATTTGACATAATAAGGAGATTTAAAACACATAACAAAAAAGTGGGCGTGAACTTTTAAGTTAAGTCGGTTTTTAAGTGATGTGATATTAAAATATTTCAAAATTTTAATCTATTCTATCACAAGTTATCTGTCTTATTATTTTTTTCAGACCCAAAATTATAAATATCCTCTCCCACCCCCCGCCTCCATGGTTTACGCAGTCCAAAGCATTAGACTCACACGGTATTGGATTGGCTAGAATATTTTCTGGGTACACTGAAGATAGTGTTACACCTATGATATATCACAGTGGTTTTATTGAAGTTTATAATAAATAATTTAAAACAAAATTAGAAACATTCAGGTTTTAGATGATACAAGATATTCTACAGTTACGCTAATGGAGGTTGATAAAATATATAAAATACCCATATATATATATATATATGTATTTTTAAAACATGAAGCTATTCCTTTCGACAATGATTACCAGAGTTCCACGCAACCTATTTTCATTTTTTTTAAAGAAATCATATACATTTATAAAGAGACAAAATAAATAAATAATAATTTCAAAAATAAAATAAAAGGTTAAGCCGCAATTTCTAGAAACAACAAATTATTTCAACAGTTTATCGAATTCTATTAAAAGCATTTACTTTCATGGTTTTCATACAAGAGCTTACAAACTTTTCAATAGCGAAACCTCAATTCAATAAAACGATTTCCACATTTCTAATGAACCGATTTAAATTTTTTATTTGGTAAATGGAAGATATGACGACGGGCTTGAGATGTATTTTGATATGCAGCATAGTATAGAGTAGGTGTCAGCGACCTTTTAGTAGTGATGTGTCGAAGTAATACTGCAAATCTGCTCAGCGTTCCAACCAATCTAACCCCACCCAAATTGTTTACAATTTTATAATAGTTAGCTACAATAACTTTTAAATAAAAATTAAAGTTTATCTTATAAAATGTAAATGTAATAACATGTCTCTAAATCGAATACATTAAATAATTACTGTTTCATAATATTTAATATTATAATAGACATCAGATAGATAGTAATAAATACAAAAAGTGTTTTCCAAAATTTACTTTACGAATACATGATTTTGAAATTCAAGAAAAATAAAAAATATTGAACTATTGAAACATGAAACAAATTGTTACTAAAATTATTACTCACATCAATGGTTTAGATAGAAAATAAAGGTTTTATATGAATTTTATTCCAATCCCTCAGCTTTCTACTTTCTTTATCACCGCTAGTTATTTTCCGGCCAAAGTTTATGATTTATAGGACTGTGGCTTGGAAAGTGACATCACGATACACACACAAACACTACTGTACACTAAGCAAAATTAAAACTAAACAACCAAACAAAATAAACTCACACGTCACAAGAATATCGCTACGACCAAATCACTAAGAACAGCGCACGTAATGGTTAGAGCTTGACTAACGGAGTACAGAATTATACATGCAAACAAATACGTTTAGGGTGAGCGGGTGAGGGGGAGGTGCATGAAGAAGAGTACTGACCGCATTCCAACGTCGCCTCCTCTGTTTCCAAAAATAGAATAACATAGCACCGCAACTATAATTAGGAAATTAAAACTGCACAGTAAATTACAACTTAAGAAAAGTTAGAACAAACCTAAACAAAATTAGAACCATCCACCATTTTTTAACATTGTTTTAATACAAAATGCACGGGACCGGGCGAGAAATTCGAATTAAAGATGATTTAGAACTAAGGAAGTTAGAATTAGCCAGGTTTCACTGTATAACATCCTTAAAAAGCCCAGATGGGAGTCAAACACGGATCTATCCAATCGCCTGTAAAACACAACTATCAAGAATTATATTTAGACGGTGAGCCCAGCCGTGCTGTTAACAAGAGTGTTTAAACTATTGAAATCCTGACTAAGCGGTTTATTTAAAAACAGTAATTATTTGGATTACTTTTTAAAATTACTGAACTCCATAGATATCGCTGCTAACCGTTTTAAAGTATGCTTTTAAGTTATATTGTTAATCGTCCTAAGAATGGAATAACAATTATCATTATCGTTATCGTTATCGTAAAATGGGAAAAGCGTGGTTGAGAGAGAGAGAGAGAGAGAGAGTAACAAAATGTTAATATTAATTACACAGTTAATAACTGCAGCCCAAGTTTGTCTGCTAAAATTCTTTAACTTTCCTCCCTTTAGTGTCGTTTACATCAAGACCCAATTAATATTTATGGCTCCAGTGAATTGGAATGTCGTTGAACATATCCTTAATTCGAATCAATTATTTTTGAACTTTATTTTAATTTGGTTTCTAAACAGTTTTCCTAGTTTAGGAAAGTAATTCAAATCATTCGGGGGAAAAATATATAGCAAAATAGAAATTATTTTTTGGAAAACTGGTTTTAATAGCAGTTTTGTGAACAGTAGACCTCGTTTCCTCCATATTATTATCGTTACTACAGTCTTACTATTAGTTTTTTGTACAAAATTTGTTAAAATATGGGAACAATTTGGTTTAAAATATAGGCTATAAAGAGAGTTCATTATAATTAACTAGATTATCTGCTTATTTTTATGAGAAAGACAATGGTAGTTTAGTTGAAATCATTTTTTGGAAATTTTCTTCCAAGCTATAATACACAATATGAGAAAGTTTGTGCGATTCTATCGTACCATTTATTATTTAAAAAAATACCTAACATCTATATCAATAGACGTGTTTTGCTTTGAATGAAAATATTTTTCTTGATATATTTTATATATTACTGGACTTTACTACATTTTATTGCAAAAATATCAAATAAAACATAAGTGGTCATGATTGAAAAGAGCTCACTTAAATAATATTTTACACTTAAGTGCAATAGTAAGTTATTAAAATGTAATTCAAATTAACATTAAATCGAATTTAATGTACGAAAATCACTCAACTGTAAAATACTATTCTGTATGTCACTAAAAGATGATATTAATAGTGACTGTTTATGTCGTAAACTAGTTTTTTGTATTTAAAGCATATAATTATAATATTTGTATAGTAAGACTCAACATCAAGAATGTTGTGTACGATCATTTTAATTTTGTTTCTTTTTAAAAATTTACTTTCAATTTAATATATTTTTCTATTACTGTTAAAAAGTGTTTGTATTCCAATAAATGTAAAACTATATGTTGTATTTAAACCCTGGCTAACGCTTTAACTTAGATAAATAAATAAAGGCCATTATGATTATTATATTACTGTTATTATTATAACTAAATTTATTTATAAGCCACTTATGTTTGATATAAAATAACGTTGAGGTGAATAATAAGTAAAAAAATATAAGAATCGAAAGTTAAATTTATCCGATTTTTTTAGGCTTATAGATTAATTTATTTGAGGAATTATTCACAATGGTTCAAATGTTATCTAAACCACAAGCATATTCAAGATTGTAAAGTCTTAGGAATATTTATGTGAAAACTATGACGTTTATTGGTTAATTATTAATTATAATATTTTACACACAAAAAGGTAAAATAGAAAAAAATAGAATATGTCTCTTTAAAATATAATTATTATTTTAAATTAATATACATTTGCTATGATTTAAAATGGTATATATATATATATATATACATATATATATATAATTATATTAGTGTGGGCTTACCATTTGAATGAATTATATCAGGGGAGAATTCATCGGGGAAGGGGGAATGAGATGGGGGGATCGCCCCTCTCCCCCTGCATAGAAAATAATCAAAGATATTAAAATTTAAATACCTTAGTGTTGTTAAGAATGACCGACTATCACCTCCCTCACCCTATCTACTTCCTACATGACCTAATCAATAAATATTTCAACTTAACTCTAATAAGAAGAAAAGCAAGTGTCTTAAAACTAAATCTCTCAGTAATTAAATTATCAGGTTTAGTATAATAATCAATTATTTGTAATCAAATGAACTTATTTTCTATTAATACTAAAACTTTTGTGCCTATATAAATATAAATTACTTTTATTTTGACAGTGACTTTGTTATTTATATTTTTTTCTATTAAAATTACAAATTTGGTAATAAAAATTGTGTTTTTTCTTACATGTCCTGTTTTATTATTATTATTATTATAATTATAAATTATATTTAAATTAGAAATATTATTATTTAAATCATTATAAAACAATATATCTATTACCAATTTAATACTTAAATGAGCATTAAGAAAACCAATCCCCCCGACAGCTAGCCTTGGTTCCACCCTTGAATTATGGTGTGGTAGTTTTAATTATAGTTCGAGCCACCGTGATGACGTAGTTAGCTAACGCACTAGTTTCATGTTGAGCTAAACTGACGAGGACGGGGAGATCCAAGGTTTGAATCTCTCTCGGGTGAACTGGGGGGTGTTCCTAAATGGTTTTACATTCTACCTCCACGCAAATACGGGTTCACTTCCTCTATATTCAAACTTTTCAACCTAACTCATTAGTGTAATTAGTACTTAAGCGTACAACCCGAACGGTTAGTAAGACGCGGTGCTGAGTAATATTATTTTTATAAACTCTAGTTCAAAAGCTTTGGTGTAGATTTTTAGAACCATTTATTTTTAAATAATGTTTTCAAAATACAAACAATGCATGTCTGGATATGGAAAACGTTTCATATGTAACTTTTAATTGAATCCCTTTGTTTAGGTTGCTGGAAAGCAATATTAAATTTTAACGAGGTATTCCGTATTCGCTCTCATTAATTAGCTGCAATAAAACATGCCTTATTTGTCGGGTTGGACATTTTGGTTATTATTTTTTAATTATTTCTTCATTAGTGTGTCTTAAAAATATTAATAAAGAGTTCGTTATTATTTAAAAAAATGCAATGTGTATATGGTTTATTATTAAAGTTAAACATGTTTAATTTGATTTTCGAAAAAAGACTACATGCTATAAATTTATTTTATGAATCTTATTGCTCTGCGCTAAATTTGCTTATTTTGAAAATATTTATATTCCATTTTAATACCTATTAAATTAAAGTCCCCAATGATTTTTTGGTACTCATCAAAATATAATTTTTTAGGTATTAATTTACTAATTCAAAAATATTGTTTGGGCATATTATGTTTCCATGTTTTAGTAATGGAAGTTCCAATTTTATAAATTGCTAATTATTTTGATTACTATTTTAATAAAATATAAAATTATAGTAATACAATTTTATACAAAAATTACGTTTTAGAAAATAGCTAGTTTTTTATAGGGTAGCCTCCTTTTAAAAAAATAAGCCCTTTAAGTCACCACAAAAAATCATTGGTGCGTTAGGTAGTTTGGTAATACAGCTCAAACAAGACGTCACATTATGACAGGGTCTTTTTTCATCGGAATTGAGACCAATGAAACTGTTAACGTCAACAAGGGGTTCTCTATTATTCGGTGACGAGATCCATACCACCCATCGATCAAGCCCTTATTTGATTTCAAACAATAAAAATTGAAAACATTTTGAAAAAAAAAAATCTTAGCTTATCTCAACTCCAGTGATACCAAATTAATCATTCAGAAATTCGCAATTCGATACGTTTTCTAGTCAGAAATTAATCTTGTATTTAATTTACCGACCACCCACTTTGGTGGCCGTATGGTCTAACGCACTACTTTCGTGTTAGACTAGACCGACGATGACTGGGAGATCAAGGTTCGAATCTCGTTTGGGTGTACTGAGGGTAGTAGCGAGGCGCCAGGGTAGTCGGGTTAAGCTCAGCTATAACAAAATGTTTTAAAACGCGAGAGAAAACACCCCTTTACATAAAACAAATGTAAAATTGAAATTTTAATGGTAATATTTTTAAACTTAGTTGAGTGACATGTTATCAAGCGCGGGAAGCGAATGTGCCCCTTTCCCCTTGGTAGGATAAGCTGATACCGCTCAGCCTAACGCATCCGGAGAATCAGGCCAGCGGGGAGCTAGGAGGGTAATGCGCGCGCAACTATTCATTCCTGCCATTGAAGGCAACCATTAAGCTGGCAATCCCCGACTAGTGAGTGTTACATTCTGATCATACAGTGCGTGTTTTAAAGGTTTATTTCAGGTAAGATTAGTTTAATGATTGTGACTTGAATTTTATTATTTTATTGAGTTCAGAACGTGATATCCTGACATAAAAAAATACAAATAATCTCTCCTAATTCCTTGATGAAGACATTCCGGTTTATTTTTATAGAGTAACTTTAAAATAGAAAAAAACACCTAAGCTTAGCGCAATTTTTCCACAAACGGGGT
>CABFOW010000138.1:382644-398341 GCA_902141385.1 Timema californicum
TGGAAATGTCCCATTTTAACTCAAATATACTTAGTGCTACCATCTATTAGAAAATCACGAGACCTTTCTAATGAACTTTAGAGTTTAGATTATGGTTAAAAAAAGGTTCCTCTAATATTTGAGTTAATTTTTTAAAAAGGAAGTATTTTCTTGAGTCTTTATGGGGGTAAGTTATTATCCTGTAAAAAATGTGTATTGTCTTCCCCCCTTTTCCCGTGTGCCTTCAATTACAAACTAAAGAGAGAAAGATCGATACACCGATCACATTCACTACAGGCCGAATGATCGTTTTCCCCCACAAAGTTTGTCTAGGACAGTGGTCTACAGCCCTGGGAATAGCGGAATATTTAGGGCGGGGTCGCGCTTTAAGCTTACTTTTTAAAGTGATTATAGTGATTAGAGGAAGGTGGAAAATTAAAATAAAAATATAAGTCACTATAATAATAACAAAAAACTGTAAAGTTAGTGAATCAAATATACAAAGCTGTTATTTATGCTTTATAGTGAGTATCACTCCATCTAGATGCCATATTCCGAAAATTGAAAAATGATTCCTGGACACGGTAATCGGACCCGTAACCTTTGGCTTAGTACGCCAATGCTCTTACCACTGACCTATACTTATGTTTAATTAATAATTATTATTTTAATTTTCTTAATTTTTTTTTTTAAATTTGCTTGTAATTGTTGACTAAAGTTGATCTTTTTTTTTAATTCCTTAGATTTGAGCTAAATTTTGAAATACTTACTCTCTTACTTAGTACCATACTTTCTTTCAACTTTCTTTTAAGAGGACCAGGAAAAAAAAAGAACAAGAGAAATTAAAAAGTTTTTATCTTTCGATTCCCATGTCCAGGTGTCATTTTTTAATTTTCAGAATATGTAAAGTTAGTGTTTTGGTTTCTTTTGGTTACTCTTGACAGTTTCTTGTTGATTTTATTTACTGTTGCAGTTTCACGCCTATACGAGTAGCACTGCTAGCATTACTTACAAAATACCTGCGAGGTTCATTGATTCTCTTTTAAAATATCACTTATTAATCAATGAATTAATGCATAAAAAAAAGCTAGTTGACTATACGGAGATTGTCTTTTGCCTATTCAATTAGTATTGCTGTATTAATTAACTTCAAAACTATTAAGGAATCTTTGAGTCACTACATTAACTACTGTATATTTTATTGCTAATAGTTATTAATCTAAGAATGAACATTTATAATTACTCAATGGACACTTGCTATACAAATGTATATATAAATTAATACAACGTCAAGTAAGATAATTTTAAAATGTTCATATAAATATACATTTTTTAAAATTCATTTTAAAAGTGTCAAAATTCAAGAGTATACAAAATGAAGTATTAGCTTAATAAATTTGTTTTGCTATACCAAACACATTTGCATGTAAAAAACAACACAATATATATTTTTTATAATTGATGTATGACCCCCCTTTTTTCTAAAAAAAAAAGAAGTTATTTAGAAGCTATTTTATCTTTTAAAACCGTTATTCATCAGTTTACAAGAGAAATGAATAGGAGACTATTTACATTAATCCAGTAAAATCTTTCAAATTTGTCCGGGAAACAGTAAAAACGTAGTAGCCCTTTTTTTTCCGTCCGGGAATAGCCATTAATGTTGATTTATTCAACAAGTGTTCAAGATGATAATAATTTATCCTCACGGATAACACCTAGCTTAGGTAAGTAATACGTATCAAACCACCAGGGTGCGGTTTTATGTATTATACTTTAGAAAACAGTGTAATCTATACTAGTGAAACCTTTTTATCATATTAAAAAAAAATACAATATAACCAAAAATTTAAGGGTTTAGACCTCTGTGGTCTTGGGGTGAAGTGCCTTCTTCAGGATTTGATGTTAATAATAAATATTTCTATTTATTGAGATATTTAAAAATATCAATAACATAATATTTTAGTCTTTAAATTTAAAAATGATACCCGTTAATGGGAATCGAACCCGGGACCTTTGACTTAGTTCACCACTGAACAATCCAGGAGTAATCTCGTGATCAGGGTCATTATTATTTACACGTGTTTTAAGGCAGAGTCTGTGAGAGACGTGTGAAGGAAGACGTCAGTTAAGGCCGCTACACACGTATAGTTATATCGAATGTAGGCGACCTGGTGGTCTAAGGGTAAGGTGTCAGACTTTTGTCCTGGCGGCTGGGGTTCAATCCTCGGTCCCGGCACAGATTTATATGATTACCAAACCCTTCCTTCACCTCTGACAAGACGTGTATTAATCCCAACTTTTGAATGTGTGAAATGTCAGGCCCCCACCGTGGTTCGGATTCCACGTTAAACTGTAGGTCCTCCATTTCATCTCACAATCACCCTACCATTAAACATTAGCGTAAGTGCGTATAACCCGAACGGGTAGTAAGACGTGGTGCTAATAATAATAATAATAATAATAATATAACGGATGTATTAGTGCATTCATACGATACAGTTTTTCTTCTTCAGGTCACAGTTTTTTTTTTCGTTCAAGTTGTTATTTTCACTGTCAGCTAGCAATGGCACCAACAGACGACGATGCTTTGGCGATAGTTAGCTTGTTAGTAGCGACCAAACGGTATAAAAAACGTAAAGTTAAACGAGAGATGTGTGTTGTAAAGATTGGTTGAACAGAAGAGAACGTTATTCACATGTGAACTTGTTTAACGAATTGAAATTTGCGTCTGAAGATTGTTTACAACAATAATTTTATAAAAAAATAATTAAACTTTTAATTGATGAACGATATGGCGGAGGCAACAGCAACAGCTGAACTGAGCCGAGCCCTTTGCGCACTACGGTACACACGCCCTTGTATTCCTGCGCTGTTTGCTTTGACGCAGGTATATCTGAATTCCATTCACCGTAGGAATTGACTTCTGAAAGGGCTTTTCCCCTACCATAAATCTATTATATAGTAGGATATTGGTAGGAAAAAAGACCTTTCAGAGAGTAATTCCTACCGTGAATGGAATATACGCGTGTAGTGGCCTTTGAGTGTCCAAATGTCCTTTTTCAATTTAAGGAATATGATATCTAGATGCGGCTATAACCGTGATATATCAAGTTTTTCGTGTTTCTTCGTGAAGGTCATTGTGGGTGTTGAAGTCCAAGCAAGGGAGATTTAACTTTGTAGTTTTATATTTAGAATTCAAGCAACCTTTTCACTTCAATCTTGATCAAAATTTCTCTATTATCAAGTGAATTCTACGGAAATTCACACCTCGATGCAATTTCTGGTTTGGGCGTTCTCTAATTTTGTATTTAATGTCCAAGTTAAACAATCATGGGACGGGTCATTAACTATAGACGCGATCACATTTAGTGACCATTTAGGAAAAAATTAAATGTATTAAATTAGAAATAAGTATGATCCTAGATTTCTCAAATCCAAATTTTAAAAATTTAATTCGAATCTAAAATCAAACTTTGAATCCTCAAATCCCTACCCAAAAAATTACAATTAATTTAAAGTGAAAATATTTAATGTAAAAAAATTGTGTAAGGCTTGGTGACATTATTTTTTTCTGTATATTACCTGATTAACCACACAGCGAACACTTTTTTTTAGTAAAACAATTGTATTTATTACTAGTGGATCGTTGCAGCGATTACTGCACCAAAATATATTATAAGCTTTTTATTGTAGTAAATATCTATATAATAAGCCCACACTCGACTTTCTAGTTAAAAGCTTACCCACCAAAGGAATCATAGATTTCTAGCTTCCAGTGATTAATTTTAACAAAACGTATATTTTACCCCTTCACGCCAGATGATATCTTTAAAACTACCCCTCACCCAGTTCTCTATCTATTTGTTGCACCAAACCACTCAAGTGAAAATTAAGGTGTTATTTTTAATCAAAGAGAAATATAATATTTATTGATAAACAAATCATGGTTTCCATGGTGATGTAAACAAACAATGATTGTACATTGCCCACACAGAAGGAAAAGATGGAAAACTCGTTACGGAAAATTTAATTTTAGTTTAAGGCTACTATTTTTACCAGCATATTGGGTCCTTAACCTTTAAAATGAGAGGGAATTTGTTAAGACATTTCCTCTTAATTTATACTACCAGAAATACGCTTAGGGCCTATTAAATTATATATCAGATGTTTCGTCTTTTTTTTTGTGGTTTTTCGATTCTATAACTACGCAAGTCTATATAATTCCTTGCTTAAAATAATTGCCATAGCAATTCAAGGTCTTCACAATTAATGTATTCGAGAAATATGTTTGAGAATTTTAACGAATATAGAGCCTCATTCGAGTAATCTATGATTCAAACGTCTAATATGTATATTATTATTAGCACCGCGTCTTACTACCCATTCGGGATATACGCCCTTACGCTAATGTGTAATGGTAGGGTGATTGCGAGATTAAATGGAGGACCTACAGTTTAACGTGGAATCCGAACCACGGCGGAGGCCTGGCATTACACACATTCACAAGTTGTGATTGATACACGAATATGTATATAAAATGTAATATAACGGGTATGGTAATTAAAAATTTAAGGAAAGATTTATTTGAGTATTTTCTGGGATTTACTTCGATATAGAGTTTAAAAAATACAAAAAATTGAGGATAGTCGCTTTTGCACCCGACCAGGATTAAACAACATCCTTACAGCTAAAAACTTATTCAAACATTTAAGTAAAAATGGAGGACCTACAGTTTAACGTGGAATCCGAACCACGGCGGAGGCCTGGCATTACACACATTCACAAGTTGTGATTGATACACGAATATGTATATAAAATGTAATATAACGGGTATGGTAATTAAAAATTTAAGGAAAGATTTATTTGAGTATTTTCTGGGATTTACTTCGATATAGAGTTTAAAAAATACAAAAAATTGAGGATAGTCGCTTTTGCACCCGACCAGGATTAAACAACATCCTTACAGCTAAAAACTTATTCAAACATTTAAGTAGAAATCCCAGAATTTAGATACATTATATATTTGAAACATATTGATGACGAAGATAATATTTATAGTTTGTCAAGTATGAATGTATATATTAATAAGATGTGATTATAAATTTAAAACAATTTTTTTTCCTCAGTTATTCTAAGTTTTATGATATTTCTATATGGGTAAAAAGTTATATAAGAGATGACTCTTATTATTATTATTTTTTACAAAGTTTTGAGTTTCGGCGAGTATGAAAGTTTGCCCAGCTCTTCTAAACAAGTTTTTGATGGTAAAAGCATGTAGCGCATCGAGCGAGAACTACTTTAAAATTGTGAATATTTCATGTTTTTCAAACTGTAAAAGACGGTTTTTCTCTTCTTCTGGGGCTTTGAAGGGATGACATCTGATCTTCGTTGTTCTCTTAACCTCTTAGACTTTTAGTTGTTTCGCCATTCTCCCAGTGGTGTCTGAAGAATTTCAGTGGAATAGCCATACTAGTCGAGTTTATTGGTTTGAAAATATGTTCTGTCAGCGATAAAAGTTCAAGGAATTCTAGTTATCATTTGATATAAGCCCTTATGAATCGAAATATGACTTAAGATTTATTTATTTTCAAAATGAACTTATTTTAATTTTTATATATAATTTTTTTAAATAAAGTTTTTGTACAAATTAAAAAATAACTTAGCATAAATATTAATATATTAAATAAATTTGTTTATTTCTAACTTTTTATATTTTATGGAATTAAAGATTTTTAATGAGAATATTGCGTTTGGATACTAAAAAAATAATAAACAAAATTTAATTTTTAATAATTAACGTTATTAAAATTTAGAAAATATAATGTAAAATAAAGATGTATTGGCAAAAAACATAAGGTAAATTTATATTTTATTAATATTAATAATAACAATAATAGAAATTCTATGTTCCTGATGAATGTATTCTAGCTTTCTTAGATTTTAAACATTTAAACCAACGTAGCATCGTTTATTAAGTATAAAATATCCAAATATTCTATTTATGCTTTTGATTTCCGTGTCCAGATGTCATTTTTTCAATTATCAGAATCGTTTATTAAGGTAAAATTTAATTCAAAATAATCTGGCACATCCCTGGAGAAAGGTTGTGAGAAACTACATTTAAGGTAGAGTTGGGTGAGTGGGTTCACTATTTAACAAATATAAATATTTATTTTAGATAGGTGACCTGGCGGTCTAGGGGTAAGGTGTCAATACTTCTGTGCTGGGGGTACGGGGTTCAATCCTCGGTCCCGGCACAGATTTATCTGATTACCAAACCCTTCCTTCACCTCTGAAATATATATATATAATTTTTTAAATAAGGTTTTTGTAAAAATTCAAAAATAACTTATAATAAATATTAATTTATTAAATAATTTTTTTTATTTCTAGCTTTTTATATTTTATGAAATTAAAGATTTGTAATGGGAATATTGCGTTTTGATAGTAAAAAAATAATAAACAAAATTTAATTTTTAATAATTAACGTTATTAAAATTTAGAAAAGATAATGTAAAATAAAGATTTATTGGAAAATAACATAAGGTAAATTTAAATTGTATTAATATTAATATTATTAATAGTAATAATAATAATAATAGAAATTCTATGTTCCTGATGAATGTATTCTAGCTTTATTAGATTTTAAACATTTAAACAAACGTAGCATCGTTTACTAAGAATAAAATATCCAAAGCTTCTATTTATGCTTTTGATTTCCGTGTCCAGATGTCATTTTTTCAAGTTTCAGAATCGTTTATTAAGGTAAAATTTAATTCAAAATAATCCGGCACTGCCCTGGAGAAAAGTTGTGAGAAATTACATTTAAGGTAGAGTTGGGTGAGTGGGTTCACTATTTAACAAATACAAATATTTATTTTAGATAGAAATAGTAGCTAAATGAATATATCTTTGGTTCATAATACATATCGTTACCTTGGTTTGACAAGTTTCCAAATGACTGTTCTCTAGTTTTGAGATATTCACGATTAATGTTTTGTTTTGCTGTATCATGAACAATTATAGGAAAAAGTGCAAGGATCTTTGTCATTTCATTTATTAACTTAAAACCTATTCTATAATGGATTTTAAATAATTATATAATGTGTACTTTTATATATACAGCACGAGTAATTTTGCAATTAGAACCCTGTAAATTTATTAAAGACCATTTAGGAAAGTGGGTGACCTGGCGGTCTAGGGGTAAAGTGTCAAGACTTCTGTGCTGAAGATCCGCGGTTCAATCCTCGGTCCCGGCACAGATTTATCTGATTACCAAACCCTTCCTTCACCTCTGACAATACATCTTGTGAATGTGGGGAATGCCAGGCCTCCACCGTGGTTCGGATCCCACGTTAAACTGTAGGTCCTTCATTGCATCTCAAAATAACCCTACCATTACACATTAGCGTAAGTGCGTACAACCCGAACGGGTAGTAAGACGCGGTGCTAGTAATAATAATAATAATAATAATAATTTAGGAAAGTGGCAAGGTTCTAATTACACTTGTAACGGTGTCAAAGCAAATAATAGTCACATTTTATTCATGTGATGCAAGTACAATCATTTAGTAATGTTTAATTACAAAGGAAAATCAATCATTTTTGTGCTTTAGTGATGATACTAAGTGTGAAGTAGTGATTGGCAATATTAACCAATGCTAGTGATATTACTGGATGTGCAATAGTGCTTGATAATATTCTCTATCTTGAATAGGCACAAATAGGTTAAAAGCAGTAACAATATGCCAAAAATTAATCAGAATATTGTAAATATAAATATTATAGGCAGAACCTCTACATGATAATCTATTTATAAGAGATTCTATTAAATAACTCTCCGAGTTTAGCTTTTCTTTTATGATAGACGTCGAATTAGACAAATATAGAATTGGCACTATGGATACAATGACTTATAGAGCTCACCTTATAAGAGCTATTGAGAAAAAAATTTGGATTACGAGAAACCCGATAAGGGATATGAACGCCTACATGATCAAGGGCAAATTTGCAATAAATTTCACTATTGATAATATTAAAAACAAAAAGGGTATCACAATAAAGTCCACGTGAGAAGAGAGTTCGGAGCCCTAAGAGGTTTAAAATTCTGTCATAATCATAATAAATCCGGTTACTAAAGTATTTATCAAAGCGTGCAGCGAAATATTTTCTTTGAACGTTTTCCAACCTAAGAGAGTCAGTTGAGGTAATGGAATTCCAAGCACCAGTATAATATATTAAATTAGATATAACCTGGGCATAGTACTGACATAAAAAACAATCAACTTTCTTAAATGATGACGTAATAAATTTAAAAAAAAGTCCAAGTAATTTCAATGATTGGGAAATTACATGGTCAACATGATAGTGGAAAAAAAAGTTTGTTATCCAGGATATAATAATAATAATAATAATAATAATAATAGGCCAAGACATATATTATAGGTTAAGCGAGTGGAATAATTATTGCTAATTCGTTAAGTCACTGCGCATTTAGTGTTAAATAATAAACATCTAGAGTACTGAAATACTCATCAATGTGGGGAAATGTTAGAAACAAAAAATATATTGTAGTTTTACAGTCATGTTATTTTATTTTGCACAATCTAATCTTAAATAAAAATCTAATCAAGCCTACATTAAATTCTAATCTTAGTTTATCAATCTTACTGGTTGCTCACCTAATAGGTTTGAAGTGTATCCCATCATATGAATCTGATAAACAAAAGAGAGGAATAAATAATTAATATAACGAGTCATCCACAAACAAATTTTCTGAACAGTTATTTTCTATTTCAAAACCCATATTACGACAACAACAAAATGCGGACACAAACACGAAATAGCAATAATCTCTTGTATTTATTTGAAATGGTTGATGTTACACCTCCAGCTATTACTAATCAAATGAATTACAAAGCAGTTAGAAATTTGTCATTATTTTGTTCAATATTTACATAACAGTGGGAACCATGTACAGTAGCCCCATGGCTTCTTTGGTGCTGACTGACAGCTCACAGCTGACTTCTGACAGTCAACATTTAGGTATATACCTAAATTTTTACCGTCAGAAGTGACATCTTCTAAACACATGTTTTTGCAGATCATATGGCTCGACGTAGGGATACATAATTTAGTCTGGTAGCTTTTCAAAGCTTTTAGCTGTCAACTGTGAGCTGTCAGTCAGCACCAAAGAAGCCATGGGGTTACTGTAACATTGCTAGCTTCTCTATCATGATACATTGAGTAATAAAAGTTAAAGACTCTTGTAGATTGCATAATAGAGATCAATATTATATAATAATACAGATTTTTTCAAAATTGTTTCTGGGAGCCTTGTCAAACCAAGGTAGCGATTTGTTAATAATATATTCATACATTAGTTCAAGTACCCAGCATTGCCCAGGAAGAGTGTTTTTTTTTTTAAGTTTTATGGTATTAAGGAAGGTAATTAGATAGTGCCTTTAAGCTCTGTGTGGTCAGTGGTGTGTGTTCTTTCTTCCAACACAATTTTTACATAGTTTTAGGAAAAAATTTGCGAAATTTTAAAAATTCTTATTTAGATGCGTAAAAGTTCATGCACTGGAGCTACTATTGTTTTAAATCCAAGCCCTTTGCTTGCGGTAGCTTTTAATTAATTTTTAAAACAAATTATGCGAAATTTTAAAATTCTGATTTTAAGGCTTACACGTTCGTGCACAAGAGATGATTTTTTTTAAATTTCACCCCTCTGCTTGCGGTAGATGTGAAGCAATGCTCCTTAAAGGAAGACAAACTCTTCATTTTATTAATTCAGATTCAGTAATGATTTAAATTAATGATCTGGGATCTGGTTGTCAAGTTTGTCTTTTAACTATGTTGGGATTGCACTTTTAGAGCTCCATAACAATTTTTCGCTCAAAACTTAAAAAAAAAATCTCCAAAACATTATTCTATACTCTCCAGTAGGCTACGATATTTTTTCAACTCTCTTTAGTGTCCTTAAGAGCTCGAAAGAATTCGAGAGCCCAACCTTACTCGATAGCAGTTAATCAAATTTCAGATCCTTCTTTAAAAAATAATTATTTGAACACTTCATAAATATCGTCATTAATAAGAGAGTCAAGGACATTACATTTCTTTAAAGTGGCCAAACCATCTTTAAGCTAATTTGCTTCGAATTCCCGTTAGGGTTTAGGTGTGTTGAAAAGTCAGGCGAGGCACGTGCAGATCAGAGATTACTGATAGGGTGCGTAGAAACTAAGAGGTGAACCGGAAGCGAGGAAAGTCGAGGTATAACGATTGCGCAAATGCAGACTTTGCCCGAAGCCGCCTCGGTTCGGTCAGCAAACATAGCTATGCGTTACCACGCGGCAGAGCTAGCTTGTGTCGGAACATCAAAGCGAGCCGGTTCTCTAGTTTCTTTAGTAAATACAAGCGCTCAATCATTTGCTTCACTCAGTTTTGTTTTATTTTCGTGATGTGCTGATTGTTGAATTGGAGCGGTTGGTTATAATATACCTTAGTATAAAAAGGGCCAATGTTTAAAATCATTGAATTTTAGTTATGTCCACTAGTCACCTCAAAATCATGAATCCCATCAGATAAAAAATAGGCCAATGTCCTATCCGTAATATATTTCAAGATAGGCCCTTTCTCTAGGGGTCAATATGATATGTACATTATTACAAAAAGGGCCAATGTGTGGGTATTAGCCCAATAACAAGATTCTTAAACTTCAATGTATCTTTTTCGTGTGACATCGCCCGTTGTTATCGCACCCCAATGTCACGTGATCGTTACTAGAAAACCACAAATATCAGTCAATAGTTAGCTATAGAATATCATGAAAATAAAAAGTTTGAGGAATTGGCTTCAATCATGTGTTTTAATCTATATACATTTCGTTCACTTTAATTTTTAAAGGGGGCCAATGTCCAAAAAAAAAGTCTTAAGAACCTGTAAAAATAAAAATCTACTTTTACATTTGTTACTACATGCCATACCAAGAATAATAAAAGAATTAAATCTTGGGGGAAAAATTCTTTTTGTGCTATATATAGATTCCAAAATATTAGACTTCATTTGTCTTTTCTCAGAAACATGTAAAAGTGACATTGGCCCTTTTTCTACCAAGATAGATATTGCGCGTCTGGGTTACATAATTCGTGGCTCAGTAGTGGAAAGATTAGCTAGTACTAATCTACTGATGCCCAGGGGACGCGCGAATGTACTAACCATACATCCTTTCCGCGGAGGCTATTTCCATGTCCCGATGAGATGAGGTGATGGTGGCAGTGAGTATGAGGGTGTGGAACCAGTGGAAACACTTTAACCTAACGTGAACCTAATAAACAAAACCCTGGTGAACGTTGGGGTAATTCCCCTTTCGGGAAAAATACCCAAGATACTAGCCAGGAATTGAGCCCGGGACCCCTGGATCCCTGGTCTCGTGGTCAGTTTCACTGGCCACTACACCATGGGGCCTATTATTATTATTATTATTATTATTAGCACCGCGTCTTACTACCCGTTCGGGTTATACGCACTTACGCTAATGTGTAATGGTAGGGTGATTGTGAGATGAAATGNGGCCAGTTATTGGATAAATGAGAGTGCACTACTGTTAATTGCATAACATAAAAGAAACACGTTGCTAAAGGTTCACAGACCTCCAAAATACCTTAACAATATCATAAAAGAACGTTATTTGGAATTTTATATTCAAAGACTTCTTTCCCCACTAAACGAACAGAAAAAGAAAAAAATTGAGAACTTTAAAAGGCTAGCATAAAAAAAGTATAGGCAGTAAGCAATTACATCACAAACAATGTTACCTCAACTAATGCCAATGGCTCGGGTAAAGAACATTTCTTCAGTACCGCCTCATGGTTGGAGAAAAGTCGACCCGAATTGAGGAATTTTTTCAGACTCGCCCTATCTCACTTCAAATTTAACAAGTCTTATGTATACGCACCTTTTGTTTGGTTTGAATTCTCATAATCATTGTCTTGTGTTAACCAACAACAACAAAAATCCATACTTTCATAAATTGTAGAGTATAAAGGCTTGAATTTTTCTCTCTTATTTTTTTTTATCAACGTTGTCCCGTTTTATGAATATAAAAGGAAACCACTAATAAGCTTTATATACTCGATACAACCGGTGTTTTTTTTTCTTAACTTCTTTGTTGTGTTGTTATAACGAATATCAACAAAGGACTGCTAATAACATATTAGTAGGGTCTGGAATGGTAATAGAATTATACTGACTAATTTTAAGAAAATATTCGTTGTGATTTGTGATGCTTTAATATTTTGGGTATTTTGAAAATGTTTCACTACTTTTATAAAAAAGATACTTTCTCATATAAAGAGAAAGTATTAAAATCGTGATAACTTTCAATCTCAAAATGGTAAATCTTTACGTTTAAAGTTACCACAAACTCAATAATATGGACTGTACAATTATCTATGCCCCCTTGTCTAAGTGTCTATCTGTCTGTCCCTAGCCACATATCTGAAAAGGGTCGATGTATTTTGGTTAAAACCTGATATTTAGAGCTTTAATGGCTATTCATCAGGATATATACCTTTTTGTTGACCCTAACTGTTTATTTAAGGGTAGTTTATTGATGAATGGCTTTTTTGAATTCCAAATATTTCGAGAATAGCTCTCATCATTTTATTGGAAATGCTCTAGGAAATATTTGACTTCCAAAATAGCACTTTATATTTGGTTTTAGGGTATACATTCATTTAGCTAACAGTGATTTTTGGAAATTCGAGATCTTTCGAAAATGGCTCTAACGATTTTGTTCAAACTGTAAATATAAGAATTGTTTGACATTACAAATAAAATCAATCTTTTACGAGGAAACATTAGTTTATGGGTTCAAAGATCAAGGATTTTTTTTTAAATTTGGAATAATTTAAAAATAGCTCTGACTAGTTAGTTTGCAGTGGGTATCTATTAAGTTTTTAACAATAAAAATACATTTTATAGCCTATTTGATTTTCATTAAAAATAATCCATTTAATGGTAGTTTACTAATGATTGGTTTTTGAAAAATTTCAATTTTTCTAAAAAATATATTTAAATATTTTATTCAAAATTATTATTTGGTTACTATTTTACGTAATAAATAAAAATATACTTATATTTTCTCAAAATAAATCAATTTAATTTTCAAAAAATTTGATTTAATATCCAGCTCAAAATAGGTACTATGGAATTGGTTTTAATGATATTAAAAAATATATGTTTATATTGTTACAGATATAATTGATATGAAGGTTTTTTTTAACGACATTACATAATTATATCTCGAGTAATTGATATCAAACACAGTACTATAACAGCACATTATTTACAAAGTAACTTAACTAAAGACCTCACAACAAAACTATATTATCAATCCCAACAAGAGAGGAAAATTTTCAGGGCAATTTTCAATCGGAAAATTCCCCGGTAAAATTTTTCACATTGGTGACTTGAGACCTATTAAATAGGCGAGGAGCCCAATATGGGGGGAGGGGGGGGGAAATACCAGAACATTTTTACATAAATATATAAAGCCATCAGATTGTTTGTTAGAGGGAAAGTAGTGGATTGTGGTGTGGGGGCAAAAGTTGTTAGCTAATAAGACAATTAACACAATCAGTAAGAAAATGTTAAAATTATTTTAATTATCTTACTAATGTGATGATAAACTGAAAATAAAATCCAAACAATTAATGACAATTAAGAAATCAAAATTTCCCAGTGGAAGGTGGTGTAGTTATTAAGGATTAAATTGTAATATTAACGTAATAACATACATGGTTTACAGTATACCCTACGTTAGTGATCGATCCAACCACCAAGCGCTGTAGTCGATGCACGAACGTGATAAGAGAACTGGGATCACCAATAATTGTTGGTTTATTTGAACTCTTTTAAATGGCCGGGAATTTTATTTTGAAGAAAACAAAAAAATATTTTTCTGGAAACTTAACAAAACGGAAAGTGTTACGGAAAAGTTTCCAAAACGTAAAAAAATTGTTGGTGAAATATTTTCCGTCTTATAAATATAAAAATTGTTTTTATCACAGTGTCTTACTACCTGATCCGGTATAATAATATTGCATGTCTAGACTACATTATTCATAGCAAAGTAGTTGAAAGATTATCCCGTACTAATGTACCGTTGCTCAGGGGTCGCCCGAATGTACTAATAGTACATCTTTTCCGTGGAGACTCTTTCCATGTCCTGATGAGATGAGGTGATAGTGATAGTGAGTATGATGGTGATAGTGAGTATGATGGTGATAGTGAGTATGATGGTTATAGTGAATATGATGATGATAGTGAGTATGATGGTGATAGTGAATACGATGGTGATAGTGAATATGATGGTGATAGTGAATACGATGGTGATAGTGAATATGATGATGATAGTGAGTATGATGGTGATAGTGAATATGATGATGATAGTGAGTATGATGGTGATAGTGAATATGATGATGATAGTGAGTATGATGGTGATAGTGAATATGATGATGATAGTGAGTATGATGGTGATAGTGAATACGATGGTGATAGTGAATATGATGGTGATAGTGAGTATGATGGTGATAGTGAATATGATGATGATGATAGTGAGTATGATGGTGATAGTGTTTATAAGGGTGATAGTGAGTATGATGATGATAGTGAGTATGATGGTGATAGTGTTTATAAGGGTGATTGTGAGTATGATGGTGATTGTGAGTATGATGGTGATTGTGAGTATGATGGTGATAGTGAATATGATGGTGATAGTGTTTATAATGGTGATAGTGTTTATAAGGGTGATTGTGAGTATGATGGTGATAGTGAGTATGATGGTGATAATGTTTATAAGGGTGATTGTGAGTATGATGATGATAGTGAGTATGATGGTGATTGTGAATATGATGGTGATAGTGAATATGATGGTGATAGTGAATAAGGGTGATAGTAAGTATGAAGTTGATAGTGTTTATAAGGGTAGTAGTGTTTATAAGGGTGATAGTGTTTATAAGGGTGATAGTGAGTATGATGGTGATAGTGTTTATAAGGGTTATAGTTAGTATGAAGTTGATAGTGTTTATAAGGGTGATAGTAAGTATGAAGTTGATAGTGTTTATAAGGGTGATAGTGAGTATGATGGTGATAGTGTTTATAAGGGTGATAGTGAGTATGATGGTGATAGTGTTTATAAGGGTGATAGTGAGTATGAAGTTGATAGTGTTTATAAGGGTGATAGTGAGTATGATGGTGACAGTGAGTATGAGGGTGTGGAACCAGTGGAAACATTTAAACCTAACCTAAGTCTAGCTAACCAAACCCGGGTGACCGTTGGGATAATTCTTCTTTCGGACAAAATCTCCATAGTACCAGCTGGGAATCAAACCCCGGACCCCTAGGCTCGTATTCAGGTGCACCGACCACTACACCACGGGGGTCAGTTACCTTTTCAGGTTATATGCATTGATAATTACTCAAATGGAGAGGGGATGAGGAAGGAAGTATTTTAGAAATAATATACCCGCATATGCGTAGAAAGAGTGGGAAACCATTTAGGAAAAACCACTATCAGTAGACCCAACCAGGATTCAAACCCCAATCCATCCATCATCAGCAAGCCAGACCAACACGATAGTGACGCCTTAGACAATTCGACCACTAGAGCGGATTAACAGGTGCGGATCCAAATCATTTTCATAGATGGGGGGGG
>CABFOW010000138.1:398349-416754 GCA_902141385.1 Timema californicum
GTCATAATTATAAATTACATAATTACTTACAATGTTAGATTTCTGTTTAAAGCCATTTAATAATTTCTCATTGATATTTGATCTAATATTTTAAGCCATGGTCATAAACAATTTGGAGTGGTCAACAATATTTTGAAAAATGGTTCACTATAAATCTATGAGTAGTCTCCACACTGATTTTTTTTATTAGATGCTTTTATAAGCCATTTAAAGTGTTCCTCACCCAAACATTTTGTAAGTTTGGATGCCCACTCAAAGATATTCACCTTAATTTCTTACATAATTAGATACCTCTAGAAGATAATCAAGTGGTCTTCCAACGACAAAATTTTGAAATTTGAATTATTTCAGAAAATAGTTTATTTGGGGTGGTCCTCGCCTGAAAATTCTTCAAATTGACATGCGTCTAGAAGCTATTTGGATTTGTCCTCACCTAGACATTTATGAAATTTGGATGACCTTGGTGAAGTTATTTAGAGCTTTATTTCCCTGAATTTTTTCTGCCAGTCAAGATGCCTCTAATCTAGTAGTTATTTGAAGCAGTCTTCTCTGGCAAATTTTTGAAAATAGAATGCATATAAAAGTCCTATGGAGTTTGATTTAAGACCATCTTTCAGTTTCATATTTGATATAAGAAGATTTGAAATATATCTGGAAGGGAAAGGGGGGGGGGCGGATTATTTCCAGGGGGCAAGAGTACCCCACAGTTCCACTGCTCCTGCTGTCCACACATTCTCTCTATTTGGCATTCGTGGATGAACTGCTCTCAGGCGATTATTAGTCTTCATTGATGTGAGGAACAATGTTCGTTACCCGCTATGCATGACAAATACTAGTACATTAGTACATGAAAACGAATATTTTTTCCACACTTGTATGAGTCATATCGAACATTGATTAATCATTGACTAATAATGCACGTGTCGAACCGGCTTAAAAGGGGTATACGCGTAGAAAGATAAAATTATTATTATTATTATTAGCACCGCGTCTTACTACCCGTTCGGGTTATACGCACTTACGCTAATGTGTAATGGTAGAGAGATTGTGAGATCAAATGAAGGACCAACAGTTTAACGTGGGATCCGAACCACGGTGGAGGCCTAGCATTCCGCAAACTCATAAGTTGTGATTAATACATGTCTTGTCAGAGGTGAAGGAAGGGTTTGGTAATCAGATAGATCTGTGCCAGGACCGAGGATTGAACCCCGGACCCCCAGCACAGAAGTCTGTCACCTTACCCCTAGACCACCAGGTCACCTAGAAAGATAAAAAAAATGGTATAATATATCTAAGTTGTATTTTATTTATAAAATTTTCACTTTAATTTGGTTTTTTGTATTAATTTTCTAACTTTCACAAGGGGGTCAACCGACTCTTTGACACACACCTGAATCCACTTCTGAGTGGGTACAATGATAATTCATTATTTTATATTATGGCTTTGAACAAATTCAGACCCCCTTTATACTAATTAATGACGAAATAAAACATATCCAATATCTAGTAAATATAATTATCCATTTTTTAACATCCTATTTATTATAAAAAAATTTCAACTAACAACTATTTAATTAAAGGGCTATAACATGAAAAATAGATCCAACTAATTTTTTTCTTTTTCACAAAGCTAATGAACCGGTGATTTACCCAATTATTTTATTAATTATTATTAAATCTATAAAACATCTAGCTTAATTATTTTTTAATTTCACCGGTGGACATGTTCGTAAAAGGGATCAAGGGCTTGAATTAAATGTTAATTAATACAGTTGACTAAACTTAATCTTGTTATAGACTACATTTTTCTTACTGGTTTGAGCTTAATGGACAAATTTATTATAAAAGTGTTCTCAACCTAGGGGACGCGTAGCCATAGGGTTGGTTACCTTATGTATCACCAAGTTTTATTAGTTGAAAAAAAACTTGATAATATTAAGTTTGATAAGCAATTTAATACCGAGTTTAACTTTATGTCAAGGACTTATCCAAGCTTTATCTTTCCCACCTGTCACAGCTTTGTTTAAATTACTGTAGTTTAAAATTCATGTGTTATAATTATTATTATTATTAGCACCGCGTCTTACTGCCCGTTCGGGTTATACGCACTCACGCTAATGTGTAATGGTAGGGTGATTGTGAGATGAAATGGAGGACCTACAGTTTAACGTGGGATCCGAACCACGGTGGAGGCCTGGCATTCCCCACATTCACAAGATGTCTTGTCAGAGGTGAAGGAAGGGTTTGGTAATCAGATAAATCTGTGCCNTAATGGTAGGGTGATTGTGAGATGAAATGGAGGACCTACAGTTTAACGTGGGATCCGAACCACGGTGGAGGCCTGGCATTCCCCACATTCACAAGATGTCTTGTCAGAGGTGAAGGAAGGGTTTGGCAATCAGATACATCTGTGCCGGGACCGAGGATTGAACCCCGGCCGCCAGCACAGAAGTCTGAAAATTCCTGTGTTAATATTATCAATCAGTTCAGAAAGAGTACCAATAATAAAAGATCGGTTCTAACTTCAATAAATACTGTACACATTTCAGTGGCCGCATGATCCAATTAGTCACCCACTATCTCCAAGCCAATGCGGTTACACCTCCTCTAAATTTAAACTACCCTCATCCCTATCCCATTTGCGCAACCCTATATATTATTTATGTTGTCAACATAACTGTTTTTCAACCAATACAAAGCTTACAGCGGTTAATAAAGTATCAGAGGATACGATTTTTTTTATCGACTTCTGACTTGTTTGTTTAAAATTTAAGTTAAAAGAAAAATTTCTAACAATATTTTTGTATCAATTACTGAAAATAAACTATCTTTGCTATTGTGTGTATACACTTTGCTGATTATTTAATTTCAACAACCCAACAAAAGACTAAACGTCAGAATATAAAAGACTAAACGTTTTTTATTTTTGTGGTGGCGGGGGGAGAGGTGGGGTGGGGTGGGGGGGGGGTTGAATGTGTGAAAGTTTCGCAAGGATTTACTGCTTGATAATTAAGCGTATAGCCCGAATTGGTAGTAAGACGCGATGCTACAAAAGTATGTGTAAGTCTCGTCTTGTATGGTTCATCAGAGACTGGGATTTAGAGATTTAATCTCAGCTGGGTTTACTGAAGGAGTCTGTCTCGCCTATGGTTTCCCACTTTACTTCCACGGAGGTGAGGATATATTTAACCTAAGTCATACATGCATTATCACTTCCCCGTTAGTGTAAATATTCGGATAAGCCCGGACGGGCAGTATGACGTGGAGTAAAGATACAAACCAAGCTTTGACAGTCAGAAAACTCCAAAGTTATCATAAACCAACTCTTAAAAAAAATTGATTATGTTCAGTCAACAAATATGTTCAAAATTCCTAGCCATTCATTTATGGAAAATATCTTCCCTCTCTGGAATAAGAAAATAATGTTTTACCATAAAGGACCCCATTTTTTTTTTAGAAAAAAAAAAGATCTAAAATAAAAATATTACCATTTTAAAATTCTGAACGTCAAACTGTGTGAATATCTTGCAAATTTCCCTTTGCCCCTTCCGAAATATTTCACGATGATAGAAACCTTCAGAAATAATAACCAAACATTTCTCTTTTCTCGTATTCACCTTTACCCATCAAGTTTTATGTACTCCAATTTTTTTTAGAAAAAATTTTATGCGTTAGGGCTACTTTTTGCAGAAGTGGACTCTGCCATCAAGGAATATAAAATAACCTCCACTTTAGTAAGTCATCTATCAAAACGACCCGTATATACATATTTACATAATAGGTTCTTGGCAAACGTTGTGGAGGTATCGGCATGAACGCTCAAGGAAAAGGCAGGAGGGGAAACACCTACGTACAGTCCCGGTCACAAAAAAACAGACATCACTTTAGCCCCTTTTTTTTTGGATTGTGTCAAACATTTATAACACTAAATACCACATTTCCTACCATTATTCTGGAATATCAACATACACTAATTGTGTGAAGAAAATTCAGGCATAACCCACCTCGATGGACGGATAGTTTAAGGCGTCTCTCTTAAAATAGTCTGAACTGGCATTGACGAGGATATTTGGGTTATAATAGTAGTCAGGTATACTGAGAGTGATTTTTCTTAAATAGTTTCCTAATCTCCCTCTCGCAAATGCTGAGAAATTACCTTTAAAAAGTGTATTTCCTCAGCCCAAACTCATTACAATAATTAGCATATTTGCGTATAGTCTGGACAGGTAGTAAGACGCGGTTATGAAAAAAATAAATAGATTTAAATCCCAAGGTTAAAAGGCTCATCAATATTCTCTTCCCTGATAAGGCAGTATCTTGAAACCCACTTCGGTGGCCGTATGGTCTGAGGCGCTGCTCTCACAGTAGACTTGACTGCCGATGACGGGGAGACAGAGATTCGAATCTTGGTCGGGTGCAGTGAGGGTGGTTTCCCTAAAATGGTTTTTCACTCGCCCTCCACGAAAATGCGGGTACACTTCCTGTTAATATAACCTTCATAGTTCCTATAACCATTGGCGTAATTAGTACATCAGCGTATAACATGAAAGGGTAGTAAGTAATACGCGGTGCCAAAAATATTATCTTGAATTCAAGCAGTACTGTGTGCACTAGTGGTGGTTTACCCATACTCTCTCCTAGCTAATATTCATGTATCCCTCCTTACTTACAGCCCTAAAACTTAAACTACAGCAGGGTGGATGAAAACTTGTGTCTTGGTCAGATTTCTATTTAGCTGTTTTTATAACAATATGTTTTGTACAAAATAAATAAAATTTGGCTTCCTTTTGGCATTTCGGTTGGATTTTTTTAAACATATAATCACTTTTTAAATGCTAGAATATTTTTATAGAAACCTTTTTTTTAAATTTAGATTACTAAACTATAAAAATCCTCTATGCTCATGACAAATATCAACGTAATAATTGGAATTGCCATATTCGAGGGCGCCCGCAGTATTTTTTCTCCAGGAGGGGAAATTTACTAAATTGAAGCCTCAAAAGACGCCTTTGAAGGCAAGCCTTGTTTCCTTAAAATAAGATACAACATACAAAAAATTGTTTCAAATGTATCTAAATTCGTGGGTGGACACTTGACCTTGACGATTTGAATGGCGGACGTTGATGGAATTGGTCGCGCATGCGTCAAACTATCAGCCCTAATGTTATTAGGTGGCCTGGTGCCGGTCGCTAATAATTAATTTATTATGGGCATTTGGGGGCATTTTTTGAGCGATAGTTAAGAGCACTGTTGGGCGGGATTAACCAACTTCTAATATGTATATAACCTCAGAATCTCAGGGGGGGAGTTCTGCCCCCCTCCCTACGGACGCCCCTGACCATATGTAGGAAATATTTTTATTTTAGGCACAAAACTACAAAAATCCTCGCCTTAACAAGCGTTTACCTTCACTCCACCAAAAGTCGTCGATAACCATTATCCAGGGTAATAAACAAACTAACATATTTTTCCTCATGACTGTACATTTTTGGTCATATTCTGATTAATGAGGAGTACGTGAGTCAAAATACACCAACTGGCACCAAATTTGCTTCCAATGAACGTATCACATCAATTCCTAAATATTATTATCGATAAACTTTTTGGTTTGGTTTGGCTACGCGCGAGACCATATACAGAGTTTTTAATTGTCAGAGTTTTGAATAGAACAATTTTTAAAATAATGGATAACCCTTAAAATATTCAATTATTATATACAACTCTATCCTGTGGACAATGTTTTATGAGATCTTGGTATATAATGAGCACTTTCTAGACAGGACTATTATCGGCGCACGACTTACAAACGGATAACTGAGGATGTCAAGTAAAGCGTTCGACGTTGGCATTATGAACATATTTGGTAGTAAGATCGAGATTACTTTTCTATTGGCTTACTAGTATTTTAACTATTAATCTATTTGATACCACTTTTTTTTTTCTACATCTACACTAATATTATAAAGAGGAAATATTAGATTATTTTGTTTGTAATGGATAAACTCAAAAACTACTGAAACGATTTTAAAAATTCTTTCACCAATATAAAGATACATTATCAGCAAGTAATATAGGTTATATTTTATTTTGAAAATTAAATTTATTCCTCATAAAAATGTCGATAGTTTTACACAAGGTATAAAAATTGCCTAAAAATATGCTTTCTCCGCGTGCGCTGCAAAAACTATTGGTATTGCATAAAAAAAAATACTATACATATTGAACGTTCACACTAATGTGAACAAAAAAAGTCCGCGAGACGATATATGTAATTATTATAGTTGTGTTACAATAAACGTTTTTTGTTGAAATTAGTCAACTAAAACACGGATGCGAACAAAAAGTGATTATATCCGTGTCATGATATGAATCCTTATCCAAATAAATTATTTAATCAAAACCTTGATCTCCCCGACATCGGCAGTCCAGTCTACTGCAAGAGCGTTGTGTTGACCACGCAACCACTGAAGCGGGTGTGATGGGTGGCTATTAGTATAATATATTACTACCTGTTTAGGCTATACGCATATATGATAATTACTTTAGTGGGGCAAGGATGAGGAAGTAAAATTTCTTAGAGTGTGGTAGTTTATGAAAAACCATCCTCAAAAGACCTGACTGGGATCCGAACCCCAATCTCTCCATCATCAGCAGGCCTGTCTAGCACGAGATATACACTTTGACCATCCGGCCACCTAAGCGAGCTATTCGCATTTATTTACGATAGTGAGATAGATTTGGTCACGTGTGATTTAAAGAAACTGAATTACCATTTACTTGGGGGAGTGGGGAGGTTTTTTTTGTTGCTAATTTTGTAAAAATCACCCTCAATACATCCAGTCTGTTTTTGGGCCCTGATCTATATGCAACTAGCAAACCAGACTATATGAGCCTGACATTTATTACCACGTATCCATTGATGAGATATATCTACAATTAATATGATTTCATGTGATAATGGTTTTTAGACCTGTCTACTACAGCTCGATTATAATATTAATTGAATAAACAAAACCTAAACTAAGCACATGAAATGTTGGGTTATGTTTTTTTAAGTAATAATTCTGTCAGTTATTACTTAAGAGTGGATAAAGTGAGAGTGATTAAATTTATTATTTTTGTATTAATTAAAAAATATCGAAAATCATACTCCATTATGTTCTGCACAGTGGGTTATACTACAAGCCTACAAACGTTACTGCTTTCTAGGTCATCTAGGGGTTTCTAGAGGGTATGTAAAGACACACACACAGAGTAAGAGATTATATATACAAAAAAGCTCTCATGTTTGACGTGAGTTTGACAAAAATATTGTTATGGCTTTTAATATCCTACCTAATTGTTTTCTCTCTCTACAACCCTCTCGCAATTCATCCTATCCTTACCCAAATATTTGACTGTCCTCCCCTTACGTACATCAGTGAACACGCTGACTAAATGTCAGACTCATATAGCCTATTTTGTCAGTGAAGATAATGTAGGAGTCTCGAATCACGGTGAAATGTATTGAGGGGGAAATTTCGTAAATATTTTACTACTGTCTCTCTTCAAATAAAAATGCAGGTGCACTTTCTTTTAAATTCTACCTTCCTCCTACTTAAACCGTTAGTGTAATGCGTGGCCCTTAGTCCGGATGGACAGAAGGATAGTGGAAGGGGGAGCAAGGGTAATATACAAAAATTGGAACCTCCTAAAATAAACAGATATGTAAATTTATCACGACAGTCATAACGAGAGCGACCATTTATATAAATGTTCAACTTTAAGTCCTCCATTTAATTATTTCTTTTTAATAATAATGTTGCAATTTTTTAGAAAAGAAAGACTGTTGTTTTAGTAGGGACGGTAGCCATCATGTCATGATGAACGCCAGCCTGTCGCCTGCTATGCGTTGTACCATGTTTCATCTCGTGGGGGAGGGGGGGTGATGGGGAGAGTGTTACAATGGGTCGAGTGGGTACACGGGAGAGGGGAAGGAGGGTGTAACTGCCTAGAAACACACGAGAGACATATTATATATATATATCCAACCGGACAAAGAAGCGACGAAAGAACATAATGCTCGCTAGGGTGTTAAGGACAGATTAACCGTGATTGCGTGACAACTTATTTTAGTTGGAGGAGATATATCGTCTGGCGTGACAACTTGTTTCGTTGGAGGAGATATAGGGCCAGTTTCATAGTCAAATTTAGTACGCCTCAAGTAAGGCGCTACACTAAGTTCATCACGACACCTACCTAAACTCGAATGGAATGGGCCGTTCTCGCATAGGAAACTGGCCCATTCCATTCTGTTCTAGGTAGGTGTCGTCATGAACTTAGTGTAGCGCCGCACTTGAGGCGTACTAAATTTGACTATGAAACTGGCCCATAGTGTCATTACAACTCTTTTTAGTCGGAGATATATTAGCTGGCGTGACAACTTGTTTCGTTGGAGGTGATATATTGGCTGACATGACAACTTGTTTCGATGGAGGAGATAAATTGGCTCACGTGACAACTTGTTTCGTTGGAAGAGATATAGTGTAATTACTACTCTTTTTAGTCAGAGGAGATTATATTGGATGGCGTGACCACTTGTTTCGTTGGAGGAGATATATTGGCTGTCATTACACCTTTCAGTCGGAGGAGATATATTGGCTGGCGTGACAGCTTGTTACAGTGTAAGAGATATATTTAACATATTGGGTTGCATGTTGGCCTATTTTTGTCCAAGGAAACGCGTGACAAATTATTTCTTTGGAGGAGATTATATTGAAGAGATTTTGTGTGTGTATATGTAGGGTTTAAAATGAAGCCAAATAAATGATATGGCCTTAATTAAATGGCGAATGTAATTATTTAGTAATATTTTGGAAATAGAGGGGTAGTAAGTACATGAGCTATAAAATTGACATAAAAACCTCCTAGTAGCTAGTTTAATCACACACACACACACATATATATATGCAAATATATATTTAGTTTAAACCTAAAAGTAATTAAGAGCTTGCATCACATGCCCATCAACTCTATGATTCATTCGGCTTGAAATCGTAAATATACACCAACATTATTGCACGTGGATCATTCCTGATTAAACATTAATGGAGTTGTGTAATTAATAGACGTTACTAATAGGCCCTACTGAACACTATTGAAATATTAAATTATATTTGGATGAAAAAATTAAATAGAAAAGGCCGTTTCGACCATTTTAGAATGGCTTCCAAGATAAGCACTGTGCACAAATCTTCATTCTGTCATGATAAAGATAATTATACTGTAGTTATTAACAAGAAGCGTGGTCGCTTTGTCCCCCATCGTCGCCGCGGAAAATAATCTCGAGTAATCATTCAAATACTAGCGCACTGCACACATTTCTGGCATGTCGTAAGTCTTTTATTTTTCCCTTTTACTCTATGATGAACGCTCTCAACAAAATAATCCACGGAGTATGTTATTTACAATGGCGGTAAACGATATCTACTCGCACAAGCGTAGAGAGAGAGAAATGGGAAACCAAGATTGAGAAGCATGTTTATAAAATGACTGCCTTTGTTCACTGTCGAGATCCCTGCCCCTACTTTCGTACCAACACTATAATAACACTAAGCACCACGTCCTACTACTCGTTCGGGTTATACACTTAGGTACTAATTAAACTAATGGGCTAGTAGTTGGGAAGGTTGACTATAGAGGAAGTGAACCTAAATTTTCGTGGAGGGAGAGTGGAAAACTATTTAGGGGAAAACCACCCCTATTTAAACCGAGCGAGGTTCTAGCTTAACACCAAACTAGCGTGTTGGCTAACTACGCCACCGAGGCGGGTTTACTTTCATATAAAAAGTGACCTAGTGTAATGAGATCTCCCTAGGAAGTTAAGAGACTCGTAGACACCATAGAATTCCATATTACCAAGGTATGAACCAAACTTAGAACTATAGATAACTTAATTAGTAATCAACAAACCAGTGAGCACATGTGTTAGGATGTCAGACTCATCTTGCCGGCTACAAATAGCGACTCTAATACTATCCAGGTGTGTGGAAATGGTTTTCTAGGACATGTAGCAGGTAATTCATGCATATACTCCATTCACGGTAGGAATTACTATCTGAAAGGTCTTTTTTCTTACCATTGCCCTACTATATAACATATTTCTGGTAGTGAAAAAGGCCTTTCAGAAAACAATTCCTACGCTGAACAAACTTCATTTGTAATATGTGTATATAAATAAATATATCATTCGATAGGAGACGAGATGTAGATGTAAGCCGAGTTTCTTCGACTCTTTTCTTTTTGTGTGCTTGCGCAGCGCTGCTCTTTTGTTCCTCCCGCATGGTCGGCTGCGCACGGTCTCGACGAGCTCAGAGGCTCTGGGTTCGAACTCGCGTTTGTGCACGTCGGGTCGTCCCTCGTCAGGGTACGAACGTGCAAGTAGTCTGTTGACGAGTCGTTAACTCTCGGGTACACGTACTTCTTATTGTATGGAGGGAGATTTCTCGACCCTTGGAATGACTTGTGTATTTGCGGGAGCGTTTATATTGTTTGGCGAATTTAATTGCACGAGCACGCCGAAGAGGTTTCAGTTTGACGTCGATTGTGTACCCGAACAAACCACGGGTTCATCTTAAGTTCTGAATAAATGTGTCAAACCACAATCGATTGCGTGATTTCTCCGCCCAGACCCCGGAATAATGTCCTGACGTACCGCGCCCCGAGGATGGGTAACGTTCCCCTATTTAACACCACCGGTGTCAACGGGTACAGACCCGGGCCATCTCCTTGAGTAACAAAAAGGAGTCCACGAGTGGTGTGGGCATATATATAAAATAAATACATGCCATTAAATCGAATAAATACACACAAATTATTCCAAGCATATCTGTTTAAACATTATATATATTAACATTTAAGTGTATATTTATAATTTAGCGTTCTCTTTTATATTTTAAATTAAAATGGATAAACGCCGAATAACATTGTTTTAATATTTACTACAGAACTCAGAATTAAATTAATAATTCACCGAGCTACCATTTACAAATAAAAACATCAATTTCTATAAAATTAATGTTTACATCAGTTCGTTTTATGCGTCGCATTTGTATGAATACATAACATTTACCTATTTATGTACTGAGCACAATGCCAAACAACAAAACAATAAATAAATTGGTTTAAAATATCTGAATAGTAGCACATAAATTGATATATATTATTATTATGTGCCTATATATAAATTATATTAATGCAGGGGCCGCCATTCTCATTGACAAAAGACCAGCAACAAACTGAATTATGCTTCGCAACGCACGTTTATTTAATAACGTTTCGTTGATTTGATTATTTCATCTATTACATTTTGAAATACATTTTTTGTCATACAAATGCATGTTTTGGTTTTCCCACGTTACTCTTTTTTTTTATAACTTATAACCTAAGCCCATAGCAATCTAAAACCACCATTTATTACTTCATAAAAAGCGGGGATGCATATTGAAAATAAAATCATCATCAATACCTATGGGGTTTATATAAAAAAAACTATGAAGAATTGGCATGGGTTCTACTTTCTATATGAGCAATTTTTATTAGCCTCTATAATGTCTCTGCTACCCCGCACCACTGAGCCACGTGAACAAAGGCGGTAACCTCATCTCTTCTGGTTTTCACTAAGCTTATGTAACGAATCTTTGGTCGAATGCACTAGAGATGGGGTTTTCTCTATAAGTGATCTATTACAGAGTCTTTAAATTCCTCCCTCCATTTCAATGCGGGTACATTTCCTCAAACCTGACCTATAAATCCCTGTCAAATTGTCTTAATAGCAATTTTAAAATAAAACATAGTCAGGGTTGTAATTTCTTTTAAATTAATAAGACCCTAAGTTGCGACTTTTTTTTTTTTCATCGAGTCTTACTAACGATTCGGGTTTTACTTATATGAACTAGTTATGCTAGTGTGTTAGAGATGAAGGTTTAATGTAGAAAAATTGTACCTGCATTTGTATGGAAGAAGATTGTAAGGAAAACCTAAGGAAAAATCCTTTTTGGTACACCCAACTGGGATTAGAACCCCAATTTCCCCGTCAACTGCAGTCTAGTCTATAGTGAGAGTGACGCCTTAAGGTTGGATTCCCTCAGTGCGACTCGCGTCTCGTGCCTGCGATCACAGACGTGGGGTGGTGAGTCGCAGAGGTGGGGTGGTGAGTCGCAGACGTGGGGTGGTGAGTCGCAGACGTGGGGTGGTGAGTCGCAGACGTGGGGTGGTGAGTCGCAGACGCGGGATACAGCAGTGTTTCCCTAGATGCGTCTCTTGGTCTCCAGTCGTGGGTAGTTTTAGGTGCGTACAGGTCGTTCCTCAGTTATTAGAGTTTTTAAATTGTGTCTTATTTAATGTTCCATGTTATTATATTTTTTTGGAATAGTTATTATTATTACTAGACCGCGTCTTACTACCCGTTCGGGTTATAGCCTACTCACTAACGCTAATGTGTAATGGTAGGGTGATTGTGAGATGAAATGGAAGACCTACAGTTTAACGTGGGATCCGAACCACGGTGGAGGCCTAGCATTCCACACATTCATAAGTTGGTATTAATACACGTCTTGTCAGAGGTGAAGGAAGTGTTTGGCAATCAGATAAATCTGTGCAGGGACCAAGGATTGAACCCTGAACCCCCGGCACAGAAGTCTGACACCTTACCCATAGACCACCAGGTCACTCTTTTGTAATCGTGTGAATACAAAATATTAACTTTTTTTTTATTAAGCACCGCGTCTTATTCCCCGTTCGGGTTATACGCTTAAGTACTAATTACAGTAATAGATTAGGAAATGCGAAGGTTGAATTTTGAGTAAGTGAACCCACATTTGCGTGGAGGGAGAGTGGAAACAAATTAGGAAAGACAACCCCAGTTCACCCGACCGAGATTCGAACCTCGATCTCCCCGTCCACAGCAGTCGAACTCAACAAGACTAGCGCGTTAGCTAACTAGGCCACCAAGGCGGGTAAAATATTATCTTGATCGACCAACTATTCCTGAGATATCCTTCCATGTGTTGTCCTTCAAATGTTGGTCCCAGAACACTGGCGAAGATATGTCAAGAAATTGGTGGGTGCTTTTCCGCCTCTACAATTAAATTTTCATCCTCTTCTATGGATAAATCTTGGACCATTTTCAAAACCAGCCCAATCAAACATAAAACTGACCAAGTGGGACCTAAGATTTCATCGAATACCGCAGTGGTTCTTTGAACAAATTTTTTTTTCAGTATTTGTTGTAAACAACTTCTATTTATTTCCTGTGTCGGCAAGCAATTATGACAATACTAAATTCAACTCTACTAGAACGTACGTTTTATCGGTGGTGCTCTCGGAGCAGTGTGGACGCAGACGCAGCGTAGAGACGCTGGACGCACACTCTGCTCACCAATCGCAGACGCCTTCAAGAGACTGTCCACATAGCAAACTATGGAAACCAGTCCGATCACCTTGAAGGAACTGGCCAAATAAACTATGGAAACCAGTCCGGTCGCCTTGAATGAACTTGCCACATAACTAACTATGGAAACCGGTCCGGTCGCCTTGAAGGAACTGGCCACAAAACAAACTATGGAAACCAGTCCGGTCACCTTGAAGGAACTGGCCACAAAACAAAATATGGAAACCAGTCCGGTCACCTTGAAGGAACTGGCCACAAAACAAACTATGGAAACCGGTCCGGTCACCTTGAAGGAACTGGCCACATAACTAACTATGGAAACCAGTCTGGTCGTCTTGAAGGAACTGGTCACATAACAAACTATGGAAACCGGTCCGGTCGCCTCGAAGGGACTGGCCACATAACAAACTATGGAAACCGGTCCGGTCGCCTCGAAGGAACTGGCCACATAACTAGCTATGGAAACCGGTCCGGTCGCCTTGAAGGAACTGGCCACATAACTAGATATGGAAACCGGTCCGGTCGCCTCGAAAGAACTGGCCACATAACAAACTATAGAAACCGGTCCGGTCGCCTTGAAGGAACTGGCCAAATAAACTATGGAAACCGGTCCGGTCGCCTTGAAGGAACTGGCCACATAACAAACTATAGAAACCAGTCCGGTCACTTTGAAGGAACTGGCCACAAAACAAACTATGGAAACCGGTCCGGTCACTTTGAAGGAACTGGCCCAATAAACTATGAAAACCAGTCCGGTCACCTCGAAGGAACTGGCCACATAACAAACTATGGAAACCAGTCCGGTCACTTTGAAGGAACTGGCCACAAAACAAACAATGAAAACCGGTCCAGACGCTGGCCGCAGACGCGAGACGTGCCACGGGAATCGTACCTTTAGATCGTTAGACCATTGAAGTGGGTACTCTGGCTATTATCGGATTACTGAAGAGGTGAGATTATCAGGGGAGATTAATGATACATGTATCCACATTAGCGTAGAAGGATGACGATAAAATCACGATGAAGATTTACAAGTGGGGAACCCAACTTCCAAGTACATCCGACCGAAATTCCAACCTTTACTATCCTTTCACTGGCAATCTATTATATTGCGTGCCTGACTCTCTAAAATGCATGACCCCTATTTTATTTTGTTGCTTAAATCATAAGATATTATTAGTTTTGATAACTAAGATCTGGCTCCTGATAAATATGTACTTCCCCCAAACAACCCCCTTTTTGAATATACAAACATATTTGTTGCTGTCGATATTGGTAATATTTTACTAAGTATTTAGTGTTTTTTTTCTAAGTATTGAGAACTTAATATCCCACGACTTGGCGTATGGTTTCGCAAAAGTAGATCTAATAACTTTTCTAGCCGCCAGAAAAATATTTTAAAAAAAAATTGTACCGTAATTATGAAATGGAAAATTATAAACGTTAAAGTTCGGTCCTTAATTCCATTCACAAATACAACCCTAAAACTAATATTCTCTCCTCTTTTTTTTCTTTTTTTTTTATAAAGGAAGGAAGACATATACAAAAAAAAAATCCATCCCGCATGCAAAATAGCTCACCAATGTTCGACAAACAGTTCCGCATTCCGTAATACCCGTTTCCCACACACACACACCCTCCATCAAAATCAGGGATGGCCATCAAAAACAGAAGACCCATCAAATATCCATATCAAACATGGCGGCTTCCCCCCTCCCCCTCCTTCTCTCCTACCTCCAAACCCTAACCTCCCCATCACACTCTTTTAAAAGGCGTATATAAGCTATTCGGTACGAAATGGAGACGAGAGTTTGGAATCACTCGCTAATACTCCTAAATAATAAATGGAAAATAAATATATTCTACTCCCAGGCGCGTAGAAGGTATTTCACACAAACATTCAGTTCGTGTTGGCGGAAGAGGGAGGGCATGTCACTCCCTTATTAATATTATTATTAGTATTAGCACCGCATCTTACTACCCGCTCGGGTTGTACGCACTTACGATAATGTGTAATGGTAGGGTGATTGTGAGATTAAATGGAGGACCCACAGTTTAACGTGGGATCCGAACCACGGTGGAGGCCTGGCACTCCACACATTCACAAGTTATGATTAATACACGTCTTGTGAGAGGTGAAGGAAAGGTTTGGCAATCAGATAAATCTGTGCCGGGACCGAGGATTGAACTCCGGGCCCCTAGCACAAAAGTACCTTATTCCTAGAACACCAGGTCACCTGCGGGGGAATTGGATTACCGTCACTGGCGTTAACATGATATCAGTACCAATAAAATATTCAGCGCGGTCACACACGTGGTCCGGGTGTGTGACCAAAAAACGGACCGGCGCGTCACCCTCCATCACCGGTCAACAACGCACCAAGGAGCGATACCACGCCTGCGGTCACGAGCTATAACTCTTAAGGTGTCGGACTCACAACCGACTGTAACGAGACAGGTAACAGGCCTTCAGCCTCGACAAGGTCATCACAACGGTTTTATCATTCTCTCTCTAAGCTAATGCCAGTGCATTTATTTTTAATCTAGTTTTCATGGGTCGGATACCTTAGTCCAGCTGATTGAGTGCCAATTTACTGAGCTAAGGGTCACTGGTTCGATTCCTACAACAGCATGATAAAAAAATCCAGCCCAGTCGTATTCTTTATAATATAAATAGACCGCACCCCATGCGTGAATAATGATAATAGTAAAATACGGGGGGAAAAAAAGATAAAAAATACATAAATAAATCAAAAATAAGTGGAGACTCTTCCTCTTTTCTCCCTTAATGTGTAGAAAATTATGGTCCCTTTTTTTCTCCTTTTTTCTTAATATTTTCAGAAACTGTTAATTTTTTTATTAGCACCGTCTTACTTACTACCCATTTTGGTTGTACTCTTATTTATTAAATACTCTAATGGTTTTGAGGATTAAAAAGGCTATGATTATAGTAAGTGTACTTGCATTTGCGTGGAAGGAGTGTGAAAAACAATTTCGGAAACACCCCCCTTAGTACACCTGACTGAGATTCTAACCTCGATATCCCCGTCATTGGAAGTCTAGTCTACTGCGAGAGTAGCGCGTTAGACCAAGTGACCACCGAAACGGGTAACTTTTTGATTAAATATCAAAGTGACTCGCGGGCAAAGTGACCCCGAATGTCATAACATAATTAAAGTGATTATTTTATTAATAAAAGTATTTTTAATAAAACCAGCTCCGGTGGCCACATTGTCTAATAAGTAGCTCATGTTAGATTAGATTGCCAATGACGGGGAGATTGAGGTTCGAATCCCCGTCAGGTGTGCTGAGGGTGATTTTTCCAAAATAACGTTCCACTCTCACTTCACGAGAATGCGGTTACACTTCTTTTGAATTCAACCCTTTCCTCATCCCTAACACAATAGGGCTATTATTACGTAGGCTATTAACTAAAATGATGGCAGGGCTAGGACTCGATACTAAATATAATATATATATATATACTTTAGATTGTCTCAAATACTATTTTTATTTCTCTACTTAGAAATAATTATTATATTATTTAATTTAAATATGTAATAGTTTTTCTAAATTAAACAAATAAATTTGGTTGGATTGTACTTAGAGGACGTTTGCGCCCTGGGCGACTGCCTAGGCCCACCTGATGAGCGACCACTTAGGTACACCTAATGAGTAAATAAATAAAAATAAAACAAAAACTATCCTCTCAATCTTTTCCACTTTGATCAAATCTTAAATAACTTTGTTCAGAAAAAAAATCAAAAATTATTATTTTTGACATTATTTCTTAATACCCGTCCAGGATCTTTTTTATTAGACCAGTGATAAGCAAAGTACGACCCGCGGACCAGATGCGGACCGCGGACGGTTTCAATGCGGCCCGCGAAATAACTCCAAATTCCGATTAAAAAAGTGTTAAAAAACAAAGATAAACAAGAAAACATCATTTTGTACTCGTTTATTTCCTATTATATTGTATAGATTAGTTACCAGTGTCCAGAGATTAAATAATACGCAAACCATCCACGAAATTGGAAACTTAACGTTTGGTTGTTAAGTATTTGTATTATTCAAGTAATTGTCAAATAATGCTCACATTGTATCAGAATTACATATCATTATAATTCAAATCCATTTAGTAATTAACAGAAGTGTATTGTACAATAGTTTTGTAAAGTGTACCATTGTAGCTGTTTATTAAACTATGATGGCCCGCCTGACGTTTTTATTTTTTCTTATGGCCCACTCCACCAAACTTTTGCCCATCACTGGATTATACTGAGAAAAAAAAGGGGCCATTTGGGGCAGGACTTAGAGGAAATAACCAATATTTGCGAGGAAGGTAAGTGAGAAATGATTTAAGGAAAATCCCCTTCAATATAAATGTCAGGTTTTCAAACCCCAACCTTATGTTTACTTGAAAACAATATTTCATGATTTCAACCTTATGTTTACTAAAAAAAAACATATTTCATTATTCTGACGACTAGTCCGCCTGACCATCGGTACGGGCTAGAAATACTATAATATGAAAACCAGTTTTTTCTTTATTTTTAGTTCATAATGTGCTTCTTAATTCTCAGGTTATTTATAGGTTTAAAGAAGCCTAATTGCATAGAGATGTGAAGGTTAGTTTAACATCTAAAGTCCGACCCTGTTTGCGGAGGTAGAGGATCGTAAAAGTTCAGTAATACCTCGCCTATTGTAAAACACCTCTAGTACACTTGGTGAGGTTCGAACCATATCTCAATCACAGGTAATACAATATATTGCGAGACAAATTCCTTGGACCTCATGCCTGCAGTTTAAGATTAATCCACTGTTTAGATATTCGGATTTGAAAGCCCGTTTCAACCCACGGATAACGCCTAACTTTGGTAGGTAATACAGTTAGAACCAGACGTCTTAAGAGCCTGTCTCACCTCACAGATAACACCTAACTTAGGTAGGTAATACAGCTAGAACCAGACGTC
>CABFOW010000139.1:9521-20777 GCA_902141385.1 Timema californicum
AATAAGGATAGAACCTCATCCATGATCACAATGTCATAGGGGAGCACATCACATTTTCCCCAGACAGGTGTTATAACATCAGAAGAGTATTTATTTATCAAACGGTCGATACAATCCTCATCCGTCCCTATAAAATTGCATCCCATAGGCATATAACTTAGGCGCAATGGCACCTTAACCTTAGGATCGAACCCAAAACTTAAATGCCCCGTCCCTAAATCTAGCATACCTCTAGTGGCTCATAAAAAGCCAATTCCCAAAATAATATCGCACACTAGCTTATCTATCAAATACAATTTTCTTTTCCATGAAAAACGATCAACCTTAAGAGAAGGGCAAATTAACCTCTCAACAATTATTTTACTCCCATTACTTAAAATAAAGGGTTGGGGAGCACATTCTTTTATTTCAATGTCACTTCTAGGTTTACCACTTTGGACATTGCTCAGAAACCCAGCATTGATAAACGATGCATTAGCACTAGTGTCGATCAAAGCAACACCATGATTCGACCCAATACAAAATTCAATCATGTAAACAGGAGCACTGAGCGGTTTTCTGGAACGCAGTGTAGCTGGACCACTCTGACTATACGTCACTCGTTCTCCCGCCTGACACTGATATTGAAGATGTCCTAATTTTTTTCAGTGAAAACACCTTACGCGAGACAGGTCACATCTACCATTCCCTCCTTGTTGCTCTCTGGAATTATTATCATAGGCTCTACTATTCATGAGGCATGCCCGAGCAGACATAAGATGACCACTTTTTTTTTAAGTGTGTCAAAAGGGGCAAACGAAATGGAGGGCCTAGAAATAGATATAGTGTGTTTATCAAAATATCCACTCTCAGCCAAAAGTGAACCCTCAAGTTTTGAAGCCAAGGAATACAACTCCGAAAGGGAACATGGCAGACGCAAGAACATAAAATGTTTCCTAGTAAGAGGCGACACATTCCCAAGTATGATTTCTACAATCTGAGGTTCACTGAGCTTTAAATCGAGGATGCTTGCTGCTTCCAACACAGAGAGGATAAACATTCTTAAGGACTCATGAGGGAATTAAAAGCAATACACAAACGCCGAGCAAAGTCGCTCTCTTTCTCTTCTGGAAACTAGTGAAGCAAAGATTCTATCCTTCACAATGACCTAAGGGACTCCTTGACTAATTCTTCCGAAAAAAGGTGAGTCAAAAACCCAGTGGTTTTCCCTAGACATAGCACTAATATTTCAGAATCCTCAACAAGATGCAACTTATGAACTTTGTTTACCTCCACCAAAAAGGCGAACAACGCAGAACACCCTTAGTGGATACCAAAACTGATATCATAGAAAAATTATCTATTGAAAACATTTATCTAAAGTTAATTTTGGCCAAATAGTCCCTTTCAACTGCTATTTAAAAATAACATAACTAAATATTAGAAGTATAAAGCACCAATTTGAGGATTTATTATTTTTTCGATCTTATACTAAATATTGATTTAGTAATATTAACGTGAGAGTGGATATAAAGAAATAAGATATTATCGCTTAAAATTCTAATCTACAAGGCCAATTTTGACTGTGGAAACAATAAACAATTGGGGGAATTTGTGGTTGTATAAAAGAGCTTAATGGCTTCAAACCTGGAAACTTGAAATTTTGAGTAGGTTCCTTTTTGGCCCTAAACTAGAGATAGGACTGAATTTTGCAAAATTCAACCTGTAAGGAATGAAAAAGGGGAGTCTAAAGTTTTCCAAATTCACTGATTGTGCATCTTTTTAACTAGTAGACAGAGAACCTTGAATTTTAAAATGAATGTTTTTTTATAGAATTAGGTGAGAATATTTTAAGTTTTTTTTCATCACATAAAGGGGCGCAAAGGGGGGAAAAAAGTGGGAAATTTTATGTCCTCCAATCAAGATGAGCTTTAATATATGGGGAGGAGGGGGTTATCGGGTCGCAGAATACTAATATGAAATTAATTTATGTACAGCATCCCCACAATGAGTCCCGAGGTGCATTGGAAAAAAGCGGGTGGGGTGTTCAAGACAACCAAAACTAACAATTATAAATAACTACGTTTCAGGGTGGCAGAAGATAGAAATTTTGCAGCCAACTAATGGGCCCACTAAGATCATTATAAAAGTATGAACATTTTTATTTAATAAGTGGGACCCTGTGAAATAGTGGAGGGGATATAAACAGACTAAAAACCCTTGATTTGTGCTAGAAAATTTAAAGATGACAGTCAGTTAGGAGGAAAACTCTAAATAACCAAATATAAGTCTTAAAAATTGAAATTTCTAAATGATAGTTAGAAAAATTGTTTTTAAAATCTCCAAAACTAATAGAAACAACTAATTCCCACTGTGGTAGAAGATTTAAATTTAGAGGTAGAGTAAAGGGACCATACCAAATAACTCTTAAGTCTGTAATGTTTTAATAGAATATTCACAAGTGAAAAAAAGAGCAAAAGCGTCTAAATTTGGTTTTCAATCAATCAACTATAACGTTAGTACCAGAATCCCATGCTAGAGGTCAGGAAATATTTATATTAAAATTCCTTTTACCACTTCTTACATTTTTTCCATTTTCTGAAAAATGGCTTGGTTTTCAATAATATTCATAAAAATAACTGCAGACTACCATCTTTAGCTCCGTAGTAGACAGGTAGATAGTGGTCAATGCCTTGGCTACCCATGGCTTATTAGATAGAGCCATAATATATTTTGTCAAAGTGGGACTACTAACTTTCAGGGTAAACAAAGTGTACTTGTAAATAATAAAAGATTAGAACAGGGCTATGAAGTCAGAGAATTGGAGTCGGAAGCAATTTTGGGTGGAGTTGTGGAGTTGGTAAAAATGTACAGACTCCAACTCTGACCATAAAATAAAAACTTATAATATTGTAAAGTTCAATACATGGTAAATATATCATTTTCATGTCATACCTTTTTTTAATTTTTAGAACCAATGTTTGTAATTTGGATTAACAAATATATGTATTTGAGCATTTTATAGAAGTAAATTTGTTATTACTAATTATTATGTACTAGCCATTTATGAAGGAATCGGAGCCAGAATCGGACAGTAGAAAAATAAAGGATTCTAAGCTAAAGGCTTCACAGCCCTGATTTAGAGAAAATTTAATAAATCATACGACACACTTTTTTTAACCAGTTGTATTATTACAAAACTTCAATAAAGAACAATTATTATAAATTCCCTACAAATGGATTTTGATGTTAATTACACCTGACAAGGGTCTATCTAACATTGTGCATGTAAGTTAGAGACTCTGCTTTGACACCACCCAAGGCTGTACGACATAACTTCTGGCAACCCGAGCAGGAAAAAAAACACCCCAACATAGGGCTCCTATATACCACCATGGTAGTATCTTCTGAGTGGAGTCATGTGTGCAAGAACGCACAGATAGGAAGCTGGGTCCACCAGCACCTAATGGTCAACAATTCCTTCATCACTGGGTAGCTCAGGAAAACTCCCGCCTTTTATGGTCCTTGGCAGGAAGAGTTGGTTCCTCCATGCCATAGCAAGTCAGAAACTCAGCCTTAGGTATATCCTCAGTTTCTCAAGGCATGGATGGACCTTAGGTTCCCAGCGGGAGCCTCGTAGAAGTGTCCTCACCAACTAGCCCCAGCTGAAACCAGGTACGCACAACCAACCACTTACGTGTGTAGGACCCTCACCTACACCCGCTCTTGCACAAAGGACTATAAGGATTTAACCATCCAAACCTCCCAATCAGTTGGCAGGTCGCTCCATTCAAGTCAACAAGGACGTTGCCTAGGGGGCGCCAATATGGAGGCACTCTATAAAGATTTTGGGCAAATGGATTTAAGAGAGGCAGATTTCTCTTTCGTACAATTTCCCATCAGGAGAGAATCTGGGCCAATACGTAGTGCCACGAGGGAGTAAACTGAGATACAAACCACATAGAGCGCACAATACCTGCCCTGTGTTACATCCTCTAATGAACTATGGTAAAAAAATCTAAATATTACAGCAAATATTTCAACAAAAGAAAAACAGATTACCTTAATTTCCTTGTTGATTGGATGAAAGCCGTTTTCCATCGTTTCAAGGTTGATTAAATCATTTGGTGGGTAGGATTTACCCTAAATTGAAAAAATAAGATGAATTATATAAATTGATTAAATTCCAAACTTCATTAAAACTACTAGCCAAGTATCCCACCCTAGTCAATATTTCGGTTGTTGACAAACTGTTTGTAAACACCATTAATACTGTTGATGTTATTGATCTATGAGTTAGAATAGAAGTTTCTTAATGAATGGGTAGTTAAAATGAAGTTTAGAATAGTTTACTTTCGATCATGTATGCAAAAATAAAAATAAATCATAAATTTAATTTGTTAAATTTAATAAAGAAATGAAGTTGTCAATGACAATTTTGTAAATTGCTCTTGCTTTTGATAGAGAGTTAAAACAAATATCACAACCAATAAATTTTACGATTATTTGAAGAAATAGTGTGTGATTTAGGATTCTGTACAGAGTCTATGACCAAAATTAAAATATAATATATAATAAGATCCACACGCGTGTTAAGAATTATAAAGCTATGAAGTAAAGATCCAGGAAGAAATGGAGTTATTTAATTGGAGAAACAAAAATTAGTGAATTCTTTTTGACCACAAAATTCCTTCAATAAACAGGTGAACATTATATAATGTACATATAGGCATAATGCACTCACACGCAAGATTAAACTTTAACTCGATGGCAAACATTAACCTTGTCCTTGGTATCACGGTAAAAACAATCAGGCAACTTGTGGCTATTTTGCAATAAGTAACTTTTCATGACTTTCAGTACTTTTGTGACCCAGTAGACACCCTGATGAAGAATGTATCAGGATAGCTGTAATACTACAGACAATACAGAGCATATGTGCAAACTGTCATTAGTACAAGAATGTGTGGATATAAAAATGTTTTTAACAATTATTGTCATTTAATTTTCAATGCAATTTTGTAACATAAAGATGTCATAGTACAACTTCTATTTTTCAATGGAAGCCATTATGATACACTTAACATAACATCGATATAAGCCTATAGGTGTTGTACAGGCCAGAGCTTTGAAGTACCGGTAACGTTACATGAAGTGTACATGTTCTTGCCAGCAAATCATTTTACGAGCATTGTAAACACAATTACTTGGTACCTCATTTGTTTGTTCATGGGATATAAATATCTCCTACAGTGGGCCTATAGTTCATAAATGCTAAATCATTATGGCTAATTCTTAGATTTTAATTTGTAGGCTCTGGTAAGCTTCTATTGCAAGTAGCCTACTTGAAGGTAAATTAGCATAAACTGCTTGAACTACATTTTTGTAAGCAATATGTTTTCAAACAATACAAATTAATTAGGTGTGTTTTCACTGTTTTGCTCACATGTTAATGTTATGTTACATTTATGTTGAGTTAATTCTGATATACACCATGTTTGAATAGACTATAAGAATATTAAGTAAATGTTACTTTACTATAAAGTCAGAGCCTAATCATCTTAGCAGTATGGATCAGAACTCTTTACACAACACTTTGTTACTAATGATTGGCACCACTTCTTACTACCTGTTCGGGTTTTACGCACTGACGCTAATGTGTAATGGTAGGGTGATTGTGAGATGAAATGGGGACCTACAGTTTAACATGGGATTCGAACCACGGTGGAAGCCTGGCATTCCACACACTCACAAGTTGTGATTAATACACATCTTGTTAGAGGTGAAGGAAGGGTTTGGCCATCAAATAAATATGTGCCAAGACTGAGGATTGAACCCTGGACCCCGAACACAAAAGTCTGACACCTTACCCCTAGACCGCTAGGGACTTTGCTACTCTTACCCAATATACTGTACAGGGTGAGTAGTAATTTGCAGATACAGATAGTACCACATGATTAAATGGGTAAATATAAGTAGAAAAAACTCTTTGGAAAAAATCTGTTCTTCCCATACCATTTTAGAAAAACTACATTAAGGGTAGGAGAGGGTTGATGTAGCAACACTGTATCTGAAATTTCACGTAGACAGAAGGGTGAGGTCAGTATTGTGTAAGCAGCAATGAACTATAAACACTTAGACTACTGGGATATGGAAATGGCCATGGGAGCATCTAACAACTGAGCTGGCTCTGCGGTGCAACTATATGCTGGTTGCTTCCCCAGAGGATGTTATCTTGCCATGAATGTGTTTCACCATTTGAAATAGTGTAGTAGGAAGACAGGTCAAATGGGACCATCTTTATGAGTGAATAAAGGATGGCCACGCAACGTATGGACAGACTGTATTGAAGATGCTGTAATAGCTGCCTTCCAACAGCAGCCAGTGTGCAGTTCCTGAGATGTGGTGTAACACAAGCTATGCATATGGCACAAGCAGTTTGCAGAGGTTGCTCGATGAGGGCTACTAGGGCCTTCCCATACAATTTTGGAACGCAGAATCTGCTCGGCTGATTGCTTTACCTCACCAGGTACAGATTTATCAGGATCTTCTGCTGCAGCATGCTGCAGATCAGGGCTTTGCTGGGCACATTCTATGGTTATAATGAAGCCTGTTTCACACGAGACAAAATGAATAATACCAAAAATAATCACATCTGGGCAAGTGCTAGCCTGCACACCTTTCACGTTCAAACATATCAGCATTGATTCAGCATTAATGTGTGGGTCGGCATTGTTGGGGATGCGATTGTGGGCTCCTATTTGCTACCCTATTGTTTGGAGTTCCAAAGATACCATCTGTTCTTTGACATGGTTTTACCTGGGCTGCTGGAGGATGTACCATTGAATGTGTGACAAAGGATGTTACATCAGTGTGAAGGTGCCCCTGCATACTATGGGGCACAAGTGCAGCAACAACTTAATGAAGTCCAACCCAACCACTAGACTGAGCATGGGCAACAGTGGAATAGCCACCAAGGTCACTGGACCCCACAGTATCTTTTGTGAGTTCAGCTCAAAAAACTAGTTTACCCAGCTGAGAAGCCATCGCAGTCCCCTGAAGACATTGTGGCATGAAGCCATGCAGCTGTTGAGTCAGTTGACGTCAACATGCTTAGCCACGTGCATACAAAATCCATGCACCGTTTGGAGCAATGTATAGCTATGGGAGGATCAACCTTTGAACACCTACTGTGATCTAACATATAGGACTATGTTTGATATAAGTTTAAAGCACAGCATTGCCACATCATCCGCTCTCTAACTTTAATGTCATTTTTCTCAAAAGGTATGAGAAAAGTAGATTTTTTGGAAAGAATATTTTTGACTTATACTTACCCACCTGATCATGTAGTTATGTCCGTATTTGCGAATTACTACTCACCCTGTACATACCTTGGGAAAGAGTTGAGGTTTAATGAGCCATTTCAGTGCAATTGTGTCACTTTTATAATGTGTTGAAATGATTTGTTTGATTAAAGGTCTTTTCATATAAATGTACAGAATAGTGACCTATGTAAGTAAATGGATATGAAATACAAGCAAAGTAATTAAATTCTAAGACAATACCGGGAATGGAGTTTACTAATAAAATATCTGGTTAAGGTGATATTCTCAAATTATAATATATTTAGGACTATATTTTTGTAATATTAAAGTAATCGACATCGAATACAATCCTTCCTATATTAGAGAGATCATGATTCAAACCAAAATGGATGTGCGCTGAGACAATGGTTTTCTCCCTCACTGCACCATACAAATGTGGATACACTTCCTCTAAATTCAACTGTCTTCATCCCTAATCCATTAACCCTTTTCCTGCAATAATCGTATATATCTGATCTCAGCATTATAGCCATTGACTGCGGAAATTGACTCTACCCCACAACATGTAAACTTTATCTACCTTTGCTGTGACAGTCAGAAATAGCCACAAAAGTGTTAGAATGCTGAATTTTTCATACTAGCATGCTCGTGTGCCTCTAACATCTGGTGCTAGTTTTGAGAACTGTCAATTACCAGCTGCTAAGTCATAACATTAGTAGCACTTATTATTATTATTATTAGCACCGCATCTTACTACCCGTTCGGGTTATAGGCACTTACGCTAATGTGTAATGGTAGGGTGATTGTGAGATGAAATGAAGGACCTACAGTTTAACGTGGAATCCGAACCACGATGGGGGCCTGGCATTCCCCACATTCACAAGATGTCTTGTCAGAGGTGAAGGCAGGGTTTGGTAATCAGATAAATCTGTGCCGGGACCAAGGATTGAACCCCGGCCGCCAGGACAGAAGTCTGACACCTAACATTAGTAGCACTTGTTTACTTTCGCATTTCACTACTTGTAGCACACAGTCTGCAATATTTATGTGGCAGAAAACATTATTGATGGATAATATAATGATGGATGGATGGATAGTATAATTGTGATATTTACCCAGTTATTCTAGTGTGTTAGTAACATTTACTTTGTGATTGATGAATTTGTACCATGTGAAGTTTAATAAATATAATACTTATGGGGCAATAGTAAAATTCTATTAGCATGTGTTTGAGAATTTTATGTTAGATATTACAAACACAAGCCTGTAGTAAATTTAGTTTTCTCTGGATCTGAGAGTAAGTTAAGCCTATATGGCTAACACAAATATAATATATTATGATCTTATATATAGACTATTCTGAGAAAAGTATCACTGTAGCACAAAAAATATTAAGTTGTGTTGATGTAATCTAATTTTTCAAAGTTTTCTTTTTATTACATTAGGCGTGTCAAATCCTCATATTTAGCAATTAGTTTGACACTATTGGGGGTTGCAAGTAAAATAAAGAATGGTTCTAGTAGCAGAATAACATTGCATTTGAGGAGTTTGTCTTTCTTGTCATGTGCATGCACGAAATTTAGGGCTTAATGCACGCATAGGGCTGAAATCTTAAAATTAGTAGGGAATTTTAAATTATTGAATAGATTTTTTTTAATTAGCCTACTAAAAACTGGGTTGAAAAAACTTAAAATGAAGATACTTTTTATACTGTGGGCTATGTTTGATGCAAATAAAAGAGGTCCAAGATAGATATGCAATGCATTGCAGGGTTACCCCAGGCAACGGCACGTACTTCTGTTATTGGTAATAATAAGACGCGGTGCTATAAAACCATTATATTGTTAAAATATGCATTGTCTATTTTAAAAATATATTTTTATAATTCAAATTTGAAAATGGAGCTCATCTGCTCAATAGTGCCTTTAGCCTAATATCACAGCATAAAGATTTTTTTAAGACTCTAACAACTAAATAGTCTTTAAAAAGTAATTAAAACTCCATCCAAGCTTAAGCACAATGGAAAGTTTGCTATACCTAGGCTCAGGCCCTACTTTAAAAAAAACTTATATGTAAGCTGCTATAATAATATATTTGTAATACCTTATGTTTCTGTTGAAATGCCATGTAGCTTAATTTATAATATCATATTTTGTCCTTTAAATGTGCTATTTTTCAACTTTTTTAGCGGTAGGCCTTAATTATTTATTGTAGCCACATTCATGCTAAAGTTTTTGAACTCTTTTTTAAAAAGAGGGAATATCTAGTTTTTTAAAAAAAACTTCCTTATTGTTTTATTCATAAAATAGCTTATATCAAAGTAATAGCTAGTTTGACTAACGAACTATTTTCTATAGATAGATATATTTCTATTTAAATAATGATGAATTATGCTATCTTTTGTCATAACCACTGAGCAATGTTTGAATGTTTATTTTGATTACATAACTCGAGTTAACGCCATCAATGGTGGACGCACGTGATTAAAAAAAAAGTGCTGGCCTAGCGTATATGATGTAATTGTCGGGACTCTGATTCCCATGGTTTTAACGTTTCAGGATGAAATGAAAGGAAGGACAGGGTCCGTGGCAAAATATATGTGTGCGTTCGTAATTTATAGATGACTGTGGTTTTAGGGTTTATTATATCGCTGCTAATACTACACAATGTTAAATTATAAGAAGTTGACAAAAAAGATATAAAAACTTTACTTAGGAACCCACTACAGATCTGGTTCGGTAAGAAATGATTAACCGATGGCTTTACTGACACACTAGGTGGTCCTACGATGGTATATTGTTGGAATAAGACAAAACAATGAACATTTAATCACTCGCCAAAGACTTGTGCGCACTTTATTATATGTTAATCCTAGATACTGTCATGATTGTTTTTATTCCTCTATGATGTTGTTTACTCTTCTTGCTACCGTTGCTATGCTTAAATAAAATGTATCAACAAACTAATAAATAAGTTCTTGCGATGTAATTATTATTTGAATTACTACAGGTTATGGGCCCAGACATGTGCTCAAAATAAATGAAGTAACTCATTCCAAAACTGCTGTAAGTTATTGTAGTTTGAATGAAAGTATTAAGTTGTGCTCGTCGATTGTGAAAGTGTTCTAGTTCTCGCTGCTAGTTAAACAATAATTTTTGTCATGGCAAATTTTGTAAACTATCGTATCGAGCCACTTAAAAAGGATAACTACGATACTTGGAAGCTTCAAGCCCAAGCAGTTTTGATAAGAAATGGATTATGGAAATATGTTTCTGGTCAAGAAAAATGCTCCACAACCAATGATGCTGATATAATGAAATGGAAGGAACAAGATCTCAATGCAAGGTCAGATCTTACCTTAATTATATCGCCCAGTGAACTTAGACATATTAAGAACTGTAAATTTTCAAAAGATGTGTGGGATACATTATCAAAACTTTACCAAAGTAAAGGTCCCGCTAGAAAAGCCACTTTATTGAAACAATTGATCCTTCAGAAAATGAATGAGGGTGACGACGTCCGTAATCATTTAAATAAATTCACTGACGCTGTTGATAGGCTTGAAGAGTTGGAAATCAGTATAAATCCCGATCTTTTAAGCATAATGATGCTTTATAGCTTATCTAAATCCTTTGAAAATTTTAGGGTAGCAATTGAGTCCAGGGATAACTTGCCTACCCCAGAGGACTTAAGAATCAAAATAATTGAAGAGTTTGAAGCCAGAAGCAAAAATGATAGTATGACCTTGGAGGATGCTTTTTTCGGAAAAAATATAAAAAAATCAAAGAACAAAGGTCGTTCAAATTATTTTCAAAAACCTACAAATGTTCCCTCAACCTCGGAATTTAAATATAAATGCCATAAATGTGGACGGATCGGTCATAAGGCCGTGAACTGTTGGAGCAACAATAAAAAGGGGGAGTCAACTTTCAAAGTGGAAGAACAGTGC
>CABFOW010000139.1:46288-183314 GCA_902141385.1 Timema californicum
CCCCCCCCGGGCTTAACAATCTCACAAAATATGATGTCCTCAGCTTTTTTTATCTCCTCGTCCCTCTCCATTATGCTTCATTTTTCATCCATCACTTGGACCTTTATCCTACCCCTACTTTGGCTCACTTGACTATACAATACTTTCTTTCTCCCTTTCACATCAGTCTGTAGCACTTTGTCCACTCTTCCTTCCATGTTTTTCCCCTTTCTATTACTATGTTCTTTGCATTCCCTTTTCCTCCTTGTACTTATCCTCAGTCTTTGTGTTCTTCTTGAAAACAATTCTCTAAATTCTCTGTTCTTAGCATTTACTGCTCCCTTTATCATTTTATTCCATCATCTTTCATCTTCTCATTTCGCCCGTTCTTCCACATATTGGCTCTGCTGCTTCCACCATGCACTTTATGAATCTTTGCCACTCCGGTTTTCTTCCCTTTAAGTTTTCCTCCTTTTACCAAACGTACTATGGCAAATTAATGTTAGGCCTAAATGTAGTTTATTTCATTTCATTTGTAATTCATGTTGTTAATTTTTTCTAGATTTTGTAACAATATTTGTAAAAATCTTTTTTTTTTAATTTTTTTTCTAATGAATTTGAAAAAAAAAAGTTTTATTTACAAAAACTACCATGCAAAGTTTTATTTTTTAATTTTTTTTTTCTATATAACAAAATAAAGTCCATACAAAATTTGAAATATTATAAATTACTCTATAATAACCACACATAAAAAGTATTGTATGTCAAAAAGTATTCTCACAGCAAAAATTCAAAATATCATAAATTTGGCTGGTATCCGACAGTTCACCATGCAATTTAATGCCAGTGTGAAATGTGTTAAGATTATTCAAGAGTTGAGGATTGAATAAAATTTCAGATGTAGAATCAAAAGATTTCTTATTAAAATTTGTAATTGGAATTTGTTTTAGAGCTGTGTAGAGGTGGTTCAGACTCATTTTTAAATGTTTCCAGCCTGTGACTGGGACAGTTTAATAAAATGCCTCAATCTTTCTCCATCCCACAATCATTCTTTTCCTCTCACTTACACAACTTCAGTTTTCTGCTATTCGCATTTTTTTCTTGGCCTCCCTTATGGTCTTTCCCTACAGACTTCCTCTACTATCTCAAGTACTCCCTGTACCTCCACTCTTTCCCAAATAGCTTCATTCCTAATCTTGTTTCTCCTCACAAATATCATGGCTTTCATTCTTTCCTCCCTGAGTTTTCCTGCTTTTCCTGCCACTTTCTTAGTGACCATTTTCATTACCATTACAAATAGTAGTGGTATGAGGGCACTCCCCGTGCTTCATTCAATTTTTTTATCTGGGACCACTCCATCCTCCCATTATTCGTCTTTATATAACATATTACAATACCAGTTTTTATGATTATGGTGCGGATGTGAACCCGTGTATGTCCCACGGTTGGGCAGCAATTATATCAATTCCACTATATTTATGATGCAGATATATGATTATGATAATGTGGACCCGTGCATGCCTTAGAGTTGGCCAGCAATTATACCAATACCAGTTTTTATGACATGTGCATGCCTTACTGCACACTTGTTATCACACGGCTATGACGAACTAATTAAATTTATATTTCTTACTGTAGGATTGATTATTGGTGATTTGTTGAAATTAGTAGAGATTTAATATTGTTCACGATTTGCTTTATTAATTTCACTTTCAGTGTTGTAAGTTTAATATTAAAATAATACAGTTTTTTATTTGTTTATGAAATGACGTAGAGAGCCAGAGCTAGTGCTGTTACAGACTGAGATTTTCTCTGGAGATTACTATTTTTTGTGTATGTGAAATTACTATATGCACAAGCTGCTTATATATTATCTACCTCTTGCTTCTTGGACCCCTTGTCACTAGTGTTAAAACTAACTGATAGAAGAACTCCTAGCAAGATGATGATGTAAAGGCTAGCTAATTATTGTGTAAAGGCAGCCAGCACATCACTTGATTTTCAAATAGAACGAAGGAAGTTTTTTTAAAGAAAGAAAGTTTTAAAATGTGTTATATTGAAATTACTTCTGAAAACACTTGATCATCCATGGATGAAGTATTTAAAGGAAATTTTACATGCAGTTATTTAAAGAAAAATACACACACTTCAGCCATGACTTTTTAAATAAATGAGAGGGGTTCAAAACAGTCTCATTACAAGCACTTGTTAACTTCATGGATGCTTTTCACTCTCATTACAACTCCTCTTCTCACTTAAATCTCCTCCATCGATATCTAAACTTTATTTCTATCCACACTGTCACATGCCCTCTCCACATCTATAAATACCATTACCAAGTCTTTCTCATATTCATAACTTCTTTCCATTAGCTGTTGTATGGCAAAGATCAAGTCTATTGTAGAACTATGTTCCCTAAATCTGTGCTGTTCCTCTCACCAGTGTCCTTTCATTTTATTTCTTATTGTCTTTTCCAGTATCTTCTCTTATATTTTTGTACTGTGGCACATCAGCGTTATCCCCCTACAATTTGTACACCTCTTCTTGTCTCCTTTCTTGAAAATCGGTATTATGACTCCCTTTTTCTCCTTTCAAATCAAACTTAGCTGCCTGTATAATTTTTGTATACCGACCTTACCGTCAGCTCTTATCATTTCCGCAGTTCGTCCACACCCAGTTCTTTTCCTTGTTTCATTCTCTTTAGTACATCCTTCTATTCTTTTCATGTGGGAACTCTTTCCTCTGCTTATGCTGTTTCTTCCTGCTGCTCTGTGTTTCACTCTCACCCTTTTCCTCTTCCGAGTTGAATGTTTCAAGATATCTCATCCATGGTTCCTTTGCTTTCTCTCCTGTCTTCAATGTTATTCCTTCTTCATCCATAAATCTAACTTCTTATATTTTCTCTCTCCTCCTGTTTCTTACCTGGCTATGTAACACCTTCTTGCTTCCTTTCACGTCCTGTTCCAGCCTTTCTGTTCATTTTTCATCCAATCCTTTATGAATTCCCATACCACTCGCTGCACTCTTTTTTTCTTATCCCTATTTTCTTCCTTTCTTTCCTCATCCCTATTCTTAAAAATCTTTATGAATACTTTACTCCACCACTCCACTGCTTCCTTCACTCTGTTGTTCTACCAGGGTGTCTCCTTTCACTCACTTACTATTATTACTTATCCTCCTACTTTTGCTTCTTGACTTTCTTAGGTACAGCTCTCTTTCCTCTTCCTTTTTTAAACTTCACACCCTTCTTCTTTCTTTTCTTACTACCTTTCTCTTACATTCCCGTTCCTTTATGTCTGCCACCAACAACATATGATCATTATTTAAGGCAGCCACGGGCAAAATATGGGCCGCGGTCAACACACAAATCTAAAACTTTCTTAATTTTATTAACAAAATTAACATAATAATAATAATAATAATATTTAGCACCGCGTCTTACTACCCGTTCGGGTTATACGCTTTAAGTACTAATTACTCTAATGGATTAGAAATTGGGAATGTTGAATTAGAGGAAGTGAACCCGTATTTGCGTGGAGGGAGAGTGGAAAACCATTTAGGAAAAACCACCCCCAGTTCACCCGACCAAGATTCGAACCTCGATCTCCCCGTCCTCAGCAGTCGAGCTCAACACGACAAGCGCGTTAGCCAACTATGCCACCGAGGCGGGTAAAATTAACAAATTAAATACATAATCAGTGCGTGTTTTTGAACAAGTGAACAAATGAGCAAGCTCGTTTATAATGTTACATGTGTACAAGCATAAGCTTGTGTTTACAGGAGTTACGGTAATTGGTATTACCTCGATGTTTGCAGTCAACAATTTCATTTCTTTATCCATGTTAAACTAGTCTATCATTGACCTTTGCTACCCATCACAACTGTATCTGGTGATCTTACAGCTTTCCCCAAAATAATTATCGTATGTAACTAACAATCAGAGTTCAGATCATTAATTTAACACTAAACTGAAAGTATAATGTTATAAATAAATACATAAAAACAAAGAAAAACAAATTTTAGTATTTATTTCTTTATTTTGAACTCTTTTCTATTTAAGACTATTATTTTTATAACTAACATGATCATCGTCACACCACAAACCCAGGTAGGCTTACTTGGTTTACCATTTCCCCAGTACCAGGTAGGATCGAAGCATACAAATATTTTTACTATGCAATTATTTACATATTTCTCTATCCCTAACCTTTCGGAAAACCTTTAGTTTTTATTTATACTTTCTACTACTTTATGATGTATGTATATTTCCCCTGTGTTCATAATTTGTTTTTAAGCTTCAAGATTCTGCAGTAAAATGAGGATTCAAATTCTTCATAAAAGAGTGGATTCGACACATCTGTAAGTACCATTTTAGAAAATATCCAAAAAGTTTGTAAGTAAGAAGCATAAGATAAGACTTAAAAATAAATTTGTAATTTATTGGTTTCAACAAATAACATAAGAAAAAAACTAATTCAACATTTTTCTGTATAATAAATACCATCATCAGGGGGGAAAACTACAAATAACTACAATAAAACACTGATTTATTTTCAAGTCATATCTTATCCCACCTCTAAAAAATATTTTAATATAAAATTATTATTTTTAAAATTGTCTTAAGTAATGAAGCTACTCACCTCACCACACAACTGAAAATACACCATAACGATGGAGATTTGTGAGCAGGAAATAACAAGAATGATGAAGACAAGGAACAGGAAGCCAAACATGTAGTAGAACTGATTCTCCCATATGGCAGTGAAGATGAAGAACAACTCAATAAACACAGCTCCAAATGGCAGAACTCCTGCCATCAACGTGCTGGAGCATAAACACATGATTAGATGAAGAGCTGTTTTAATACACACAATTAAATAAAAACATGTTTTAACAAGTTAAAGTTTAATGATTTCACAGGTACAATAAAGTAATCAAGCATGTTCAGTTTGTTTGAAGGCACATCATGGATGGACTACCATGATTTATGGATGTTAAATTATAGCTGAAGCTAAAAAATATACTTTGTTTGTTGCGAACCTAGATTCAATAAATCTCAAGATGTGTTAATTTATGGTCGCTTCAAATGTAGAGTATAATTATAGATTACCTTATGGTAAAAAGTTGATTAAAATGTTATTTTTTAAATAATTAACTTTAGTTCAAAAATTCTCGAATAAAAATCAATTTTGTCATAAAAATGGTTAATATCATTTGAAAAAATGTCAAATACCTTATTAAAACAATTTCACGTAAAGATTTTTCTATTTTATCTAGTAATCCGATATGACTACTTTGGATATTTTTAGTTAGGTAGTATAGCAAATAATTCAACACTTTGCCTAATGGGTTTGATTCCCTGGATGGCCAAAAAATTTATCATTGGTGAAATGTGGGTTTACCCTTTCACAGTGATTAATTAGCCGGGGACTGTATATTGTGCCTGTCCTAGTCTTAAGTTAGATTATAAGGCATTTGAAGCTATGACCGACCTAGCAAGCATTGCCCATTACCTCCTTGTCCATTGGCAGCAGTGTAAAGTGTGAACTGTGTTCTTCTTTTCATTCTAAAGGCCATATTATGTTTGTCTACCTTTTATATGTTTCTATCCACCTTTCCTATACCTTCTTCCAAATATAATTTAATGTAGGATAAGGTTAATATATATTTAATATTATTATTATTAGCACCGCGTTTTACTACCCGTTCGGGTTGTACGCACTTACTCTAATGTGTAATGGTAGGGTGATTGTGAGATAAAATGGAGGACCTACAGTTTAACGTGGAATCCGAACCACTGTGGAGGCCTGGCATTCCACATATTCACAAGTTGTGATTAATACACATCTTGTCAGAGGTGAAGGAAGGGTTTGGTAATCAGATAAATCTGTGCTGGGACCGAGGATTGAACCCCGGACTCCCAGCACAGAAGTCCAACACCTTACCCCTAGACCACCAGGTCACCTTAGATTTAATAAATCATTAATATTTTTAACGATAATTAAATAAAAAAGTGACTTTGATAGCCGGTCCTTAATTGTAAATCTTTTTTTATTTTTTCCTGAAAAATCCCAGGAAATATTTTTTCTTACCTGAATTTTGGGAACAACCATTTTCCCGAAGTCCAAGATCCCGCACAGCCCTACTAGAAACACTACAATAGTGGATGCTATGATCTGTAATAAGATTCTAGGGATCCTCAAAGATGGACTCTTGAACCTAGCATAGCCCCTTGAATTTAGTAATCACAAATGTTGAGTTTTAAGATATTAAAACATCAAAGTTATGAGCACAAGGAACATTTGAGTACTGCTTTGGTGGTTGCATGCAGTAGACTAAACTGCCAACGATGGGGCGATCGTGATTCAATCTCGGTTAGGTGTAATGAGGGTGGTTTATCCTAAATGGTGTCCCATTCTCTCTCAACACAAATGCGGGTACACCATCTCTAAATTAAACTTTACTCCTCCACAGCACATTAGAGTAATTACTACACAAGCATGTAACTCATATTGATAGTAAGATAGTAGTTGCTAAAAAAAATTTGTGAGAGTAGATTAAGAGAGAGTCCTCACTTGAATACCCTGAGATTAGAAACATTAACAAACTGAACAGTCATAGAGGTGACAAGCCAGCTCTAAAGACTGACAGAGTTACTCACCTCAGTAGTGGATTCATGTACCACACTTGATCCGGTACTTGTCTAGGGATTTGGTTGGTGCGCACCGGGTGTTGGAATGGCTGCTTCCTGAAGCCGAAGTAATAGCCAAGATATACAAGTGGAAGTGAGATACCGAACCACAGGCAGAGCAGAGACATCATCGTCGAGAAAGGCACTGCTCCACTTGAGTGCTTTCCCCAGATGAAGAAATTTAGGAAGAACCCCAAACCAAATACAATGGCAGGATATAAGATGGCAGTCTACAAAAGGAAAAATGGAAAACTTTTTAGAATGTCTAAATAATAGTTAAAATTTATGCATAATGTATTTTTTAAATTATGAAAAATATCACTATGGCAAAAGCCAGCAGCTCTAGCTCAAAATGACCACCATTAGCAATCTATTCAGATAGTCCTACATGCCTGCTATCTTGTATTCATCACACTCACCAAGAATGCGGATCTCTTCCATTCTCGGCCCTTCATGGTCTTATAGAGTCGAGCAGAGAAGTAGCCTGCGATGAGCCCCATGAAGACATAGAGGAATATGACTGTTGTCATGAGAGCGCCTCGAGAAGCAGGCGAGAGCATACCCAACATTGCAAAAACTATTGACAAAAAGATTAAAATAGGTTTAATGTTGTGACAAAACATAAGGTTGACTCAACTACACACAAATATTTTGTCGACACTGGTATGCATGTTCTATTTTAAAACATCTGTGAGGTGTGGACAAAATGACTATTAAAAGGATAAGAGCTGTAGGAGAAGCAGTAATACAATAGTTATACATGGTGCTGAGAGTGGTTTGAAAGGAAAACAAGGTACTGGAAGACTGGAAAAGTGAACTATAATACCTATTTTCAAGAAAGACAGGAGGTGCACAAATTATGGTGGGATAACCCTGATGATCAACTGTACAAAAATATATGAGAAGATACTGGAAAAGAAAATAAGAAAGAAAATTAAAGAAAGGTGGAGAGAGGAACACCATAAATTTATGGAACAAAGGTCTACATTAGACTTAATCTTTACGTTACAACAGCTGATGGAAAGAAGGTACACATTTTGGAAGGACTTAGTACTTAGTAATGGTATTTATGGATGTGGAGAAGACATATTATAGTGTGGATGTAAATAAAGTTTATAAACCAATAAAGGAGAATTAAATGGAAAGAGAAGTTGTAATAACAGTGATGAGAATAAGAGTTGAGTTAAGATGAAGAAGGGGTATATGGAGTGGTTTTCAAATACAAAAATGGAGTGAACTAGATTACTGATTTCTTATCGCTTACTATTTTTAATGGTAATAGAAATGGTCATGAATAAAGTGGCAGGGAAACTCAGGGAGAAAATAATGAAAGCTATGTTGTTTGCTGATGACTAGGTATTGGTGTAGAGGTAAGAGGAAGTACATTAACAGCTACAGGAATGGAATGTGGCAGTGAAAGAGAGTGAAATGAAATTTAGCATGGCGAAGTGTGAAGTTACAGTATTTATGATAATGACAAGAAAGGGGATAAGGCCTAATAAAGCTATAAAAATGGATAGAATAGAAATGAGAGTATAGAGGATCTAAGAAGAAGTCTGTGAGGAAGATTTGTTCTAGAGGTATGTAAGATGATTGCTATGGAGAATAGAAGTGCCCTTGAAGTGTTGAGGTGTAAGGAAGTGCTGTCTGTATATGGCGTACTTTGTACCCATTGTCACATTTCAGAGGAAACATGTTTGGATATTGAATGTAAGAGGGACTAGAAAAGTAGAGGCTATTGGAAGGATATTTGTGAGGAGCGTGTTAGCCGTCACGAGGAGAAACAGAATAAGGAACAAAACTATCTGGGAAGAGTGTGAGCAGAAGGAGTATATGAAATAGTAAATATAGCAAAATCGAGATGGTATGGGCATGTAGTTTAGATTGAATAGGAGAGGATGCTATATAGAATGAGGGAAATTAAGTATGTAGGGGAAAAGATCGCAATAAAGGCCAATATAAAGATCAAAGGAGTATGTAACAGAAAGTGTGCAAATGAGAAGAGAAGAATGGAAGCAATTAAGGAAGGAAGAATTGTTGAGGGATAGAGGAAGATGGAGGCCTTTTACTAAACTGACAGGGCCACAGGCTGGAACCAATTGATGTTGATGATGATGATAGTGAGTAAGGAAGATATAAAAAAATAAACTAACTTTTAGTAAGGGGGTGTCCAATTTTTACGTAATCACCTTATGGGGTGAATGGTATTCAATCTTTATCTTTGCTGACAAAGGGGAAGGAGGGGTCACAACAATGGTTATATAAGACAAAGAGAGATGGGGTGAATGACACAGTGACCGAACCACCCCAAAGGGACATATAGTAATTGTTTCAAGATGTGAATTCAAGAAACTTGGTCATCAGATTAAGTAGTTAAGAGTTTTTTAATAACTATAGTAGTTTATGTATTCCCTAATAATATTTTTTATGATTTAATTGAATGTGAATTAAAATGTTTCATTTTGATATAATTATATCACTTTTATTTTTATTTTAGCTGTTTAGTACAATAAATTTAAATTAATTTTATTACAGTGTTTAATGTTAATATTTCACACAATTAATTTACACGTTTATGTTAATAATTACCAGAAATGTATATATCATCATCATGAACAGCTTTCAACCTCTAGCTATGTTTGTTTGAAACATAAGTCTCTCCACTGCCTTCTTTCTTCCCACCACCTTGACCCAGTCCTCTCCTTCACACTCCCACTTACTCCCTTCAGCCATCTTTTCTTTGGTCTTCCTCTCGGCCTCCTACCCCCACACCCATATTCAACACACTCCTGGGCAGTATTTCCCTCTCCATTCTTCCTACATGGTCATACCACCTTAGTCGTGCCTTCTTTATCCTGTCCTGGACTGGCTCTTCCTTTATTATTCCTCTTACTTTCTCATTTCTCATCATGTCAAATTTTGTTAATAAGAGGTCAATAAAAATTAAAAATAACAAATGTATGCATCGTTTAAAAATAATGGCCATTCTTATATAAAAAAAAAGGACCGAAAGTTGACAAATATGATGTAGGCCAGGATGATGGAGGGGGGTTGAATGTTTGCTTAAAAAGGGGGATAGAGGTCTAAAGTGACCAAAAATGTGCTTATGTAAGAAGAAAAATATATAAATATGTTGTATCTATTGAAACTCCAATACAAAATGGTTACATTTGTAATATTGTTTTTCGCATCCTGTTTTGATTAGAAACAACCCTTTTAAATAATTTATATTCTACATTTCTTAATTCAGTGTTAGAGCTCCCCAATAATGTAAACTAGATTGATTTGGCAATGGTATCAAGTTTGAGCTGAGTTGCTACCCACACATACACCTACTATTCAGAATTTTAAGAATTGTAATTATCTCCTGTTTAATTAATGATATGTGTGAAGCAAAATAACAGAATAACGAAAAGAGCTGTGTCTGGAATAGTGCAGGGTTACAAGATGGAAATGAGCCTGGGATGCTGTGTGAGCATTATGTTAAACTTTGAAAACAAAAACAAAATACGAACATATTGTAATAAGTGCCATGAAGAATATCTGCATGCCGCTGCCAATGATTGCAGCGAACAGTCGAGGATAGCGAGGTGGTCTGAACACATCTCCATGCACCAACTTCCATCCCGTCTCTTCAATGGCTTCCTCAGGACCTTCATCTGCATTATACCGGGCTATGTCTTTACGCAATGTTCGCACCATAATCATTGTCAGGATACCTGCCAGCAAACAGAACCATTACGTAAAAGAACAAGCAGTTCAACAAAATCTATATAATAGCAACAAATATTGTTTTGTAATTTTTAACAACAGAGAACAGAACAGAGTATCTAAGCCTGTGTAGATACCATATTTAAGGTGCGGCAGAAGGGAGCACAAATATTTTTACAGTTTTTATAGAATATAAATTGTTTGGCAAAAATAAATCAAGTATTTATCCAGTAGCAACATGGAGTTTAGTTTTCTGTACATGCTAATATCAACAGATCTTGAATATCTGTCAAGAGTGTCCTGGAATTTTGTCAAAACTTTTTAAATAAAGAGGAAAAGTATTGACCAAATGCCAGGAAACCTTTGGTAGATATTAAAGATCTGTTGATATTAGCATGTGCAGAAAACTAAACTTTATGTTGCTACTGGAGAAATATTTGTTTTATTTTGACCAAAAAAGTGGAGTGCTATAAAAACTGTAAAATTACTCGCGCTCCCTTCTGCCGCACCTTAACCACATAATCATTGCACCCTGGTTTTTCAATCTGAAAATTGGTTTATAAAACTTCATCGCATAATTGCCGCATGGTATTGTCTTGTTCACCACATCAATTTAAAAGGTAAACAGGTTAATGAATAGTTGGCTGCATACCAAGTGTGAACTATGATTTACAAGAAAGCACAGTTAACAAAATTAAATACGTTTTTCCCATATCTGTGTCTTACTTAGTCCAGGATATTCTTATATTTACACCTATGTGTTAGGGATGAGGAAAGTAGAATTTAGAGGAAGTGTATTAGTATTAGTGTGGAGGGATGATTGGGAATAATTTAAAATAAAAAGTATCTGTAGGACATGGTTACATAGCAGCAAGCTTCAGCCTTGTCTCTTATTGTGTATAATAATTAGTGAATAAAACGTAATAGAATTGTGTACTCTATGTCAACATTTTTATCACTGTTATTTTGTTACTATAACTTGTCTGTGTGTGTTCAGCGTCAGCGGCACAGTCGTGTTGGCATTGTCCTAAAATCTGAACCAATACCTAACGTTTTTTTAATGGTTAACAAATGTGTCGTTTATATTATAACTAACACAAAGTAGTCTGAATAACCTCAACAGTATCAGTATGCTCTGCATTTTAAGTCATGACCTCCATGCCCACAATCTAACAGCCTAGACGAGACTGACACCTTTGTGTGTCCATCTGTGCGGGTTATAACACATTATAAATGAGACATTTAAAAAAAATTAACATACCTACAAGTTAGAGGACTTGGGAATTTTTAAATATTTACTAAATTAATACACATTCGATAGTGTATTATTACTAACAAGCTGTAATTGATTATATAATCATTGTAGGCTTTTATTTTATCTAGGGCTTATTTTAAACTCTGGTTGTCATTATAAAAAATCACTAAAAATTGTTATTATTTACCAACATATTTTTAAGACTATTATTCCAATATAAATATATAAAGCCGTAAAATGTCATGCCCGTTAACCTCGGATAGCCACTACTTGTTTGGAAATTTTATATTGAAATGTTACTTACTAAACATTTTTTGTTAATGTGGGCTAAATTACAACATCATTTGGAATGGTTTTTCGATGATTGTAATATCAGGGTTTGCGTCTTGTTCGGGTGTACTTTATTTCCTCCTAAATGGTTTTCCCCTTTTACTTCTGAAAAATTTAAGTCCCCTTCCCTCTAAATTTTTTATTACTCTTAAAAAGTTACAGTAATTTCTCTCAAAGCAATGACTGCACAAGTTTTACTGATTTTTCCTTTCTCTTCAAAAAATAAATTTCATTCTGAGGTCTGCGAATTTTGAGGGATTTACTTTTAACTATATGGTCAAACTTAATCATTTTTGAACATAGAATTTCATTTTCATTTTTAAGTAGCAATCAACTTATGAAAATTTAGTTTTATTTCCATTAATATATTGTACACTATTTTGGCAAATGTTTGAGTCCCCACTCGTCTGTAAAGTAGTATATTGTGTGATCAAGTCATTTATCATTTATCGAGTCTTCTTTGACACCTAATTGATCATGAGTGAAACACATTTCCTTTGTGAGAGTAAGAGAATCATTATGAAATTTTATGCAAAGTGCAGCAATCAATTTTAGCTTTCATTTTTCAATCAAGTTGAAGTTCAGATTTAAGGTCTCTTTCATAATCATATGGGCAAAAATGCTCTGAACACACTAAACATGAATCCAGATTCCACTTCCCATCCCTCCTTTAAAGGTGTATCCAATTTTTTGGTTTTTTTTTATAAATTTACAGATCTTTTGGTAAAGTATTATACATTATTATTGGTTTCCTCTTTGAGTTTATTTTTGTATTTTGAATAAAAAAGATTGTTAAGAGAGTTTATTTATCAATTATTTTAATTTCAGTTTTCATTTATTCAAGGTATTTTACTGAACCAATGTATTAGCACATGACTTATAAACTAACTTCAATCTAGAACATATAACACCCAGCCCCTAGTCATTAATTCATCACTGAGTAAAGGGAAACCTACATTTTACCAATGATAAATTGTTCAGCCATGCGGGGAATTGAACCTGAGACCCTTAGCTCAGTAGACATACACCCTACTGAGTAAGCTAAGATGTCAGACTATTTATTAATTAAAACACTTTCCATATATCCATTTTGAACAAAATTGTTAAGAATTGTCTAAAACCGATAATTAGTAAACTACGCTTAGTTTTAGAGCTAGAATTGTAATCATGAATTATGCTTTGAGTTGTACCGTACAATAAATAAATATAAAATTTGACTGCAACCCCTGGTAAATACAAATACACAAATGTTTGGACAGAAAGAATTTTAAGATTTTTAGATTGGAGGTGCATAATATATCAAAGAGCCATCATAATTTCGAGGTTGAAAATTTCCACAATTACTAAACTTTCTCTATAGAAAAACGTAAAACTCATATTGTATAATATCAATACATTAAAAGTTAAATTTTCAAGTGTTTGCGTATTTTTATTCATAGTTGATTATCAAGCACTTTACACACTTGAGTTATAAACACGTGGGATTGCATTGAAGAACTCAAACCGTGTTATGTTTTGTAAATCGTAAATCTCCTTTAAGACCAAGAATATGCCCAAAAGGGACAACGAGAGGGAATAGGCTACCAATATTTGATAATGATGCCTCGTAGACCTTGGCCACGGCAGCGCTCAGGGTCTGTGTATACCTACCAGGTAGAATAAATATGTTCTGCATCCAACTGACCGGACAAGAAGAACACGACGACCAGAGAGTTGATGATGGAGAACCAGTGGATCTGTACATCATTCATGCCCAGATAGATGTCCCAACGTGATGCCCAGCTTATGGCTGAACCGCGCCACTCCACCGAGTAACTGAAGTACAAGGTTGTCCCTCCTCCCTTTTTACCAACAAACTGTGGCTGAGGCCGGTCCGGGAATAGGCAGGTGTCACCATCAAACTTGATCTCTGATATGTCCACACTCAGCGTCTCCACTTCGAACCCCACCACTCGGAAGACCTCCCTCAAGAAACATCACAAGAATACATCAACTAAAGTTTCTTGTCCCTATAAATCAGGCAGTTTGAACTAAGGCTAAACAAAGGATGAGGTGTGTTATCATAAACATTTGAGGTGTCCTAAAAATAATCAACCTAAATCAAAGGTTGTTACAATTTGGAAGTTTTAACATTAATCATTTTTCCAACTCTCAAGATCAAAAGTATAAAACAAATCATGTTATTTCCATGTTTTCTATAAAATTATTGACAGAAGAATTACTATATACGGTCCGACACCTTAGCTTAGTCCGTAGCGTGACTGCCCATTGAGCTAAGGGTCCCGGGTTTGATTCCCAGCAGGGCCGAAAATTTATCATTGATGAAAATATGGGTTAACCCTTTCACATTGTCAATTAACGGCCAGCGACTGAATGTTGTGCCTGTCCTAGGCTTAAGATTCAGCGGGAGTTGACTTCAAAACAGCATTTTAGTTATCAAGTCTGTCACAGTACTTCAAAGCATTAGTATTTATTTTCTACATTATGATTTGTTTACAATGAAGGGGAAATTTCTTGTTCAAAGCAACCAACGAGAAATTATTAGTGAGAGAAAACAGCCAACATAGTTTGCAAAGGATTATTTCGTGAAATTGTAAAACAAAACAAACAGTAACAAACTTTAGAATTGTGTATGAGCGCAGTCCTCATGGTCTAGCGCTATTCTCATGTTAGACTTGACTGTCAAGTACAAAGAGATCGGGGTTCAATCCTGGACGGGTGCACGTTCTCAAATTACACCTATCTCATCCCTTATACATTAGCATAGTAGGCATATAACCCGAACAGGTAGTGAGCTGCGTTGCTTTAAGAAAAACTACAAAATACGGGAGTGTTTTACGAAATTGTTTGCAACTTTGTCTACACACATTTCCTCTAAATTCCTAACTTCAAGTTAGAATAATTAATATATAATATGGTAGGACGAATGGTTAGTGAAACCTTGAATAAAACAGTTACAATAAAATAATAAAGAATAATATACTCAGCCAATGTGATAGTAATAGTCATATAAAAATATAATTAATATGTATTAATATTCTTGGTGATTATTTATTACTTTTGAAAAAAAAAGTGTGTGTGTGTGTGTATATATATATCAGGGTGTCTATTGGGTCCCCAACATAAAAAAGAGCTCACAAACGTCCCAGAAAAGTCACAAATTTTCAATATTTTGGTAATAAAGTCACGAAAATATTTTTGTGTGAAGCTCCCGTGCATTGTAACAACGTGAATGCATCGAATGTAAAGCCATTCACTACTTATGACGCCATGCGCTAGCCGCAAGTTGTCTGTTTTCACTGTGATGCCATCTATTTAAAGTTTAATGTTGAATGTGAGTGCATTATGCCTATACATGCATTATATAACGTTCAACCGTTTACCGAAGGAATTTTGTGGTCATAAAAGGTCACCAAAAAGTCACTAATTTTTGTTTCTCTAACTCAGTAGACACCCTGAATATATGCCATGCTTATTATTACCTATCCGAACAATATGGGTTATAACCATGGTAGTAGGGTAAGGATTAAGATGGTAGGATTAATGATAAATGTACCCATATTTATGTGGAGGGAGAGGGAGAAACATTTTTGGAAATATGTCCTCGGTTCCTGCTGCCAAGATTTCCTATCCCCAGAAAAACATAATTATGAACCTGACATTAAGTCCACGTGCACACCGATAGTGTTTTATTTATATAATTATAATATAGATCTATATATGAGTACTTTTTAATTATGTGTGTAGTTTATACCACGTTACACACACATACAGGTGAGCACGTGGGAAAAGGTGTTAGTTTCGTCCATCACCCACTAAGAGGTTGGGGCTTGAGTTTCTGTTGGGTGTGCATATGGTTCTCTTACTTTAGTTCAAATTATAAATTGTTTCCCAAGTTTCCTCCATGCAAATGCAGGTACACTTCCTCAAGAATCTTATCTTTTATATACCCATCCCAAAATATAAATTTGCGGATAACCCTGTCGAGTAGTAAGAAATAGCGAAGAAAAACAAAAAAATGTTCTAACATTGGCATGATATGAAGCAGCTAAGTGTATAGTCAAAACCCTAATATCATAAAACAACTATTCCAACTTTGAATAATTCACAACCTTGGTGGCTGCACAGTATAACTCACTGTCTCGTGTTAGACTATAATGCTGCAGTCTAGCTTGGTTACACTGGGGTTGGTTTCCCCACTCTATCCACGCAAATGCGGGTGCACTTCCTATAAATTACACCTACTTCATCCCCAACTCATTAGCGTGATTAGTAAATAGGCATATAACTGAACAGGTAGTAAGATGTGGTGCTAAAAAAATCCACATAATCGGTAGTCGAATGCTCTTAAGTCTTTGGCGTCCTTTTCTCAATAAATTGGCCTGCTGATGATGGGAAGATTTAAGGTTGAATCCTGATTGAGTGTACTGATGATGGTTTATCCTAACTTGTTTTCCACTCAACTTCTACACAAAGGTGGGTACACTTTCTCTAAATTGTTGTAATTATGACACTATTAGTATAACCTGAACAGGTTAATCAAGGTGGGAGAGAAATAATTTTAATAAAATAACTAGGAAGCCACAGACATTGATCTAATATTACAATAATAAACTTATTTATATTATTAACCTTTTTACATTCAAAGGTACAACCAAAATAAAAAATAGCTAAAACGAATCAAATCAATCTAAAGTAAATTAAAAAATAAACATTAATCAAACTATCCTTATTCATGGTGTCCATAGCTGTTTTGATTTTTTTTGTTTTAATCTTTCATTACAATTTATTATAGGAACTTCGATATAGTTTTGTTCAATACAATCCAGTTTATCGTGATAAGCATGAATAGTTAATTTTGGGCTGTATAGTATCAGAGCTAAAAGCTACTCTTTCTCCAAGTCTCTCTGATTTTATTTAGAGAGTGTACAATCAAAATACCTTTATCATTTCTCTTATAAACAAAACCCAGAAAGTAATCCTTGTTCCTTTAAAAGTATTCATTAATATATATTAATTAATTTCTTTAACAAAATTTATATATAATCATGAGTGAAAGTCCTGTTCCCTTTTGAGTTAAAAAAGAGAGACGGTCTAACATGATTGTGTCTCCTAAAATCCAAGTACTGTCACATAATACATTATATTATAAAATTGATATAAATATCTAATCGGGTCTTATTATAATAGCTCTGATAATTTGCTGAAAACATCATACTTATATTAATATGCATATAAAAAAACAGGATTAAATTAATGATATACTAACTATCAGCATGAAAAGCATTTTCCAATTTTAAAAAAAGTCATCTTTTCTTATTTAGGAAAAAACCACCCACAGTGCACCCGACTGAGATTGAACCCCAATATCCCCTTCCTCTGCAGTCTAGCCTAACACGAGAATAACACATTAGATTGTGCGACCACCGAGGCGGGCATTTATACTAATAATTTGTTGAAAAAATCATACTTATATTAATATTTATACAGAAAACAGGATTAAATTAATGATTTACTTGCTATCAATAACAACCAAATAAACCACCCCCAGTGCACCCGATCAAGATTGAACCCCAATCTCCCTGTCCTCTACAGTTTAGCCTAACATGAGATAAGCACATTAGACCATGCAGCCACCAAGGCGGGCATTTATACTCAAAGTAAGTAAAAGTCTATCATTTTAGATAGAAATATTAGTTGACTGTGGCATTCCTTTCTCCCCCTTCCAATCATTGCCAAAGTTTCAACACCTGTTGTTTGTTTTTAATAAGAAAGTCGCTCAAAGAAAGACAGGGAGAATTATTATGTGGTGGGGGATCTCTTATGTTAGTATTGCCCTGGGAGAAAGCCGCTGAGCTACGTGTAACCAAATAGCCGGCTACAGTAATTTTTTATGTTGGGCCTAGAAAGAAAGTTTTTTGTGGAAACGATAGGAAAATATGTAGTTTTTAAAATCTCATTTTTTTAAATAACAATTGTTTAATATCAATTGTTTGAATTGTTTTTATTTATTTCAACATTTAGCATAAAACTTATTATTAGAATTTTAATTGATGGCTAGCAATAAATATTTTTTTAGTTTTTCATTGATATTGTTGATTTATATAAATATAGAAGAAGAGAAATAAAAAAACGCTAGTTAATTAGTATTAGAGTTTTTGAAATATTCTTTCCTTCAGATTAACCTATAGTTTCAATATGGAAAATTTATCTCCTGCCGACTCTTAAGGTAGATTATAAGGCATAAAAAGCTATAACTGGCCTAGCTAGCAAGTAGTAGAAAATATATAACTTGAATAAAAAACTGACCCAGGTCATAGGCATATAGTCAAGTATGTCAGTGGTCTTTGCAAAATTGCATTAATTCGATATAGAAACTGACACACCTTAAAATTATGAAAGTCAATTTAAAAAAATCCTGTTTTTTTTAATTACTTTCATTTCTTCCTGACATTTTGGCTGTTACACCAAATTTCCTGACTTTTCTTGGTTTTCCCCTCGAATTTTTAAGGTGCATATCATCCACATAAAACCCAAATAGAGGGAGAAACCTACACTTTAACATGCTAACATTTTCCCCCTATTCTGTTGCTTGTAATTTATTTTTATTTTGTATATCTTCTTTTCAGAAACTAATGTTTTTGACATAAATAGCATTTGATATATAATACAGCATACCACTGCCCACAAATAGAAATATACAACCACTATTCAGTTCTGTTGTGCCACACATACGTTTCATTGCCCTAAGTTTGGTTGGTGTTGTTTCCAACTGGTGTTTCAAATAAGCCATCATGTTGTCTAGGTTGGGTTTAGCTTCCACATGACTCATCAGCTCTTCCTGTTGTGAACTTGCCTTTTTATCAGATTCACCATCACTGTCAACATTATTTGTAAATAAACATGCAGTGTTTGTCTCTTCATCTGTCACCATGCCATAGTACCTCTATTGTGTTTGAAACCAAACATTTACGTTAATGAGGTCAAGCAACCATCAAAGTGCCATAATATTTCAAGAAATTCTCCCTCATCTTTTAAAATCAACTTTGGTCAGTATCTGTCTCATGTACATGTTTTTGTTGGTTTTTTACACATGCTTGATGTTTCCCACCCCCTCTCTATCCACACCACCGCTGTTACATTAGGTGGTAGAGATTTAGCTTTGATGTCCCAATAACCAGATCATCAACTCCTGAATGTGATGGGGTGTTGTCAATAAACAATATGGCTTTGAATAGTAAACTGTTTGTTTTTTAATATTTCTTTACATCTAGCACAAAATCCTCCAAAAATAATCAAAATTAAAGCGAGAGTAAGCATACCGCACAAAAAAAAATCTTGAGCTGTTAAGTCTGCTGAGCTTGAAGGCTAGGCAATGTTCCCAAATCATGAAACAATATGTCCAGGAAACATGTCACAAAGCACCTACATTAATATCTTGGCTGTCTGTAATGTTGCCCCAACTTGTTGCTGGAACTACAGGTTGTTAGTGGTCGTGTTCTAGTGCAAGGGTCAGAAAATTTTCAAGCATATGGTGGTACCAATCTGCTGTTATGGTTACTTCTCTATGCTGATTTTCAAAAACAAAACACCAAAAATCGCAACATCACACCACACTATGACTTTTTAAGAGTTTGCTTAGCACAGCATCCTATTACCCATTTGGGTTATACATTTATGTACTAATTACTCAAATGGATTAGGGATGGATTTAAAGGAAGTGTACCTACATTTTTATGGAGAGAGTGAGAAACAATATAGGAAAAACTACGTTCTCTACACTCGAGATAAAACCACGATCTCCCCATCATTTGAAGTAGTATATTTTGAGAATAGAGTTATGAGGAGTAGGTTGCACTCCTCTGAGATTCTCAGGTGGCCAATAGCAACTGTTCTGCCTGTTCCCAAACCCAGAGTTGAAAATGTGCTACATATGACATGATAAACTGACCCACAATGTCTGGATAGTCTTTCTTTTTTAACCACAGAAAATGTCTACAAAACTCGTTAGTTTACTTTGTTGCGATCAAATAGTTCATGAACAACACAAATCTTGTAGGAGTGGCACTTTCTACAACAATCGCCCCCCACAGCAATGAGAGATGATAATTGCTGTGGATTGATATCTCTTTGACCCTTATGGACTTCAATTTATTGCATAACTCACAATTTTCTGGTGATGTCACAGTACAGGCACGGGGAACAAAATAAGTTTCCTAAACCAAATCTGTGACCCTCCACTTGATCACACATCTCAATTTTTCATTATGAGAAGGAGCGTTACACAATTTGAACTGATGTCGAAAGATTCATTGAGTCACCCTTACCAAATTTGTCTTTATAAACGAGGTAGGTTCAAAATGTATCAACACTTTCTGTGCCATCCTGTATACTCTTTAGTAATCTGAACAAATTGAAAATCTTAGATATCCTGTACCCGATAATTAGTTCAAATTAATGATTTTTACATGCAAGTTTGCTTTAAGCCTAATTTAAAATAAATATGTTATACCATAGTTACTATCATAAAACTAAATCATTTCCCTAAAAATACAATTAATTAAGTACTAGTTCATTCAGATTTAAATGTTTCTTGGACATTTTTACTTTCTCGCCATCTTACAGGTAGAGAAAGTATTGTGATTGTCAAAAAAATCGAACTCAAGATTTTGATGAATCTTGACGTTTCATGACCCCCCGAATCCAAAAAAGTGGTTTTAGAATTTTCGTCTGTCTGTATCTCAGACTAGAGCCTAAACCAATTTACTGATTAGGCTAGGACTTGGTATCTAGGGTTTTCATAAGGTTGCCCCGAGGGATTTGGGAAATGGATATCTAACCCTAAAATTAAAGGTAGTTTACTGAAGAGCAAAAAGAAAAAAAAGTTGATTTTCTCAAAATTGGATTCAACAATTATGATTAAATTTTATTTCAAAACATTTATAAATATTCTGAATAAAATGGCTACTCTCAATATTTCGGCAAAATGACTTTAAGGGTTCCGGTCTGATGCGTAAATTCTCATTTTTTATCATATCTCTGAAGCTATTTGAGATATGAAATTACTTATCATTGAAAATATATATATATTTATAATAAATATATATATTTATAATAAATATATATATTTATAATACAAATATTTTATTTGAAATATATTTTTATAAAACCTTTAACTTTCAAGTTATATGCAAATATATATATTTTTAAACTTTTCGGACACTAAAAAAATCTAACTCGAAATGTTGATGGATGTCGATGTCTCATGACCACCCCCCGCCCTTCCTCCCCACCCGAACTCTAAAAAGTGGTATTTGCTATGTCATCTGCCTGTGTGTCTTTTTAACCCCAAAATTAAGAGTAGATTAATAAAAGGCAAAGAGAGAAAAAATCTATTTTCTCAAAATTGGCTCTAACGATTTTGATTAAAATTTCTATCTAGGTGATGATTAAGATTATAAATAAACTGGCTAGTTTCATTTTCCCATGAAAATGACTTTTAAGGTACTTAACAGAAGCGGAAATGCCCGTATCTCCGAAACTATTTGAGATACTAAATAACTTATCATTGCGAAATTGTAGTACTTTAAAAAATAAAAAAAACTTTAATTTGCAATATATTTTTATAAAACTAACAGTTTCTGAGATATTCGCAAATATATTAATATAATTTTGTGAGCTTTAGTTGTAAAGAGATACTATTTAAGTTTTAACGCAATAATTCTCCAATGCCATAGAGTAATTAAATATAAGGCTCTCAAAAATTTCTTTATTTTTCCTTAAACTTCTCAGGAGAAATGTTGTAACAATAATGATCTATCTTCATTTGAGACTCAAATGTCAATGTTTACATTTTTTTATTGGTCAAAATTTATAAATGAGGAATGTAATAGCAATGCTATGACCTGAAGATGTGAAACACCCAATAAAATGTCAAAAATTTTAACCAGATATCAAAATTTTAATACGAAGTGTTGACCCTTGTGAGCCCAATATCGATATTTTTTAATGATCCAAACATACAAATTATGAATTTATTATTTTTTAAATAAAATTGTAAAATTTAAAACCAAGACTCAAAAAATGTTTTACATAAGTATAGTGCAATTTATACTTGGGTTTGCTAGTGTATATTATTTCGATTCACATACATTACAAGTTTTGAGTAAATATCTCCATTTTTAAACAATAGAGTGAGAAAGGCCATGCGTAGTTTCGTAGCATTTATTTCTTTCCAATAAGAAGGAATTAAATACCAGCGTTGTATAAAAAATATACATATGTAGTATATATAAAAAAAATTATTTAAACATAAAAAGTAATTAATAACAATCAATGTAAAAACATACTCATTCTTGGAGTGGTAGAGTAGAATTAACTTGAGGTGGTTGTTTATAAAGACGGAATCTCCGTGAAGCCCACCGAGACGATAACCGTGTTCATATTGAACCTGTGATGTGTCAGTGTTGACTCTTTTTGTTGCACAAGGGAGGTTGTCCACTAACCTAAACAAAAATCACAGAATTGGTATTAAAAGATGTTAAAGTTAAAAAAACACTCATCCAAATAAAATAAGATTATTTACAGTGTTAAAGTAAATAAATAAAAATAACTGAAAAATCTGGGTAAAAAAACTTATTTTTAAACGTACAAATGCACAAAGTATTCATGTTGTATTCGACTGATAACTTTTTGTGATTGTTCTTCATTCCAATTGATAGGGTTGTTAGGTGAATGACACAGCAACTGGCACTTTATATCTTCAGCCATTCGTATTTCATAAGGTGTGTTGACAATACGATCCCCTCGTAAAACCTCACCTAGAAACACAATCAAGCCCCCCAAAGAATCAAAGTAAGACAATTACTGAATAAATAATTTTTGTAGTTCAAAAATTAAAAATTTTAATCAAACGAATGCAATATATTTGACACACAAAAAAATAAAGTCCGTCAATTTGCTTACCTAGATTTTCTGATTTATATATAAATGTTCCATTTTTTGGCAAACAAAATGGCAGTGAATAGTATTCATAAGGTAATTGAGTGCGAGTACTCGTCATTTTCACCGCTTTAACATCAATTTTGGCCCCTTTCTTAAATTCTACTGGTGCTACTCCTGGCACATAAAACGCTTCTTTTACTTCAATGGATAAATAAAACATAAATAGAAGTAATTTCCACTTGAACCAAACCTGAAACAATAAGAGCGCTTAAGATATATTACATTATTTTATATGTGTGGGGCTGTTATGATAAAAAAAAGACCAAGGTACAAAAATAATGGTTAACAATAACCTATGGTGGCCTTGCTTGACAGCTGAAAAGTTATTAAAAACCATTTTATATCCATCAAACCTATTATATTACACTTATGTCACTTGAACAAGTATTGTCAAATGGCATCACTTATCAAAATATCTATCAAAAAATGTGTGAAATAAATAAATGCAATTTTTTAATTCTTCTGTCAAACCCACATCAGTGGGTGTCGGTGATGGTGCAGGAGTGTAGGGTTTTTGAATGCTGGTCAGGTGTACCAATGGGGTTTTTCCTTTGTGGTTTCCCTCTCCTCCCTTATCCCCCACCCACACACAAATGCAATAACATTTCCACTGAGTTCTACCTTAGTCATCCTTTAGTGTAAATGCGTAAATAGCCCAAATTGGTAGTAAAATGCAGCGTATATAAAATCTAAGTATATTGTCAAAGTTACTATAAATAAACTATGGCAACCAAGCATGAACTCTGGGAACATTTGTAAAAGACAAAACTGTTGAAGAGTGTTGGTTAAAACTATTAGAATATGGATCCCAGGGATGTAAAATTTGAAGTAAGGAATAGAGAGTTGAGGGCTAGGAACGGTCATTTAGTGATATTGTGATTTATGGAGAAATTGTGGGAAGAGAGAGGAATCTTTGAGTGGTGGGGGTAATATTGGAGAGGGGGGAAATACAAACATAAATAGATCCAGAGCAGCTAGTATGGAGGACCAAGTTGTTAAATGGAGTGAGCAGGGGAGTGAAAAGTGTAAATTGAAGCGTTTTTAATAGATACATTTTCCCTGTCAGCCCTACGTTAATGAATATTGTTTTAAACTGTACTTAAGGACTATCAAATTAAATCAAAATTATCAGGGATCACAAGTTAATATAAAAACAAATCCTTTTATTTATTATTAGAGACATTGTTTTTAAGCTTCAATTATTTATTTAAAAAAATAGCAATTTGGTTATGAAAAGTCGCATTTTGTAGAATTTATACTCTAAAAACTATCACTATGTAGCAAAGTAACAGGCATAATTACGTGCCTAGGTATATAAAGACAACTTCCGTTTTCAGATACTGGTGTACAGCAGGGTGATCTATTTTTTGTAGAGGAATGTTTGCTTTCAAACACATTTTCACAGTATTGCTTAAGAAGGCAGTCTTTTCTGTCTTGACTTTCTTTGCCCTCTAGTTAATTTCTATAATCGTGATTTGTCTTTTACTGCAGCCAGCTACCCCTGCATCCAACAATTTATTTGTAACATTTTTCCCACTCGAGATGACTGTTACATACTCCATACATTAAAACACTCGAATCACTAATGTAAGTAAAATTTGTCAGTTTAAAATAACGATGTGAGCACCTGCCCGTATACGATCAAATAGCCACCAGAATAATGCAGTGATTGTCCTCGCTAGGCAGTATACACCCTCACAAGCTCACTTGCAAGGGCTCAGGAGTGGAAAGAGGAGGTAGAAGCCTGAGGGGGATGTGCAGTGGGGGTCTATTTTTGGCACTTTATCATGTGAGTGACTTGTGGTCATACAAAGGGAAAATACCAAGAAATACCATTCCAAAGCACTCCAAATCTGTTTCCTAGGATGACCAGCACTAAAAAATGTAATATAACAAATGTCTTAATTTACAGATATTTTTTAAATTAGAAATTGCTGTTAATTCGCTCATCAAGGCATTTATCATGGAAACAGTTGTTTATCGCTTTATATCATGAATATAAAACTCCTTGAAAATTCAACCAAACCAAATGAAACGTGAAAATTTAGAAGAAGAAAAAAATTTTGTTAATCATTTTCAAATTTTTATTGCTTTTATCGCTAAAACAAAAAAAAGTCTCTATTATTATAAAGTTGTTCATATTATCATTTTTTTATGAGTTTTAAAACTTAGGTTATTTTAATCAAGTTTTAATATGAAATATTTATTGAACACAAATGTGACTCAGATCATTACTTTGGAGGTTTTTGTATTCTCCCGCAATCTCAATTTGAATGAAAAAAACTTGAACTTACAGATCCTTAGGCCTAATATAAGATTTATGTTTAGTTTTCATTTTGAAAAGTTGAATTTCTCTTTTTTGTAAACACTTGTTTTAGCACTCCTTACTCTTGCAGAAAAAGTCACAAATAAAAATAAATTTGAGCAAATTGAGACAATTCTGGCTCATAATTTTTCTCCAGATGAGCTCTTATTTCTAACACAGAGATACTACAACAAAGTCCTATAGCTCCACTAGCTCTGTTTAATAATCCATGGTGATTATGAGATAGTTTTTTTTAAATTTGTTGTTATCCTTGTCACTGATAACTAATATATTTTACTTAAAAAAAAAAGAGTTGCTAGAAAGTTAGAGAAAAAATCAAATTGATATTTTTTAAATATGTTTGTGGAAAACAATGACCAGTTATTAAAAGTATTTCATAACTACCCCACCTATCCCTATGCCTACCATGTGGAGGTAGTAGAAGAAATAAGTGATCATAAAATTTTAATTATCAAAGTGAATGTGTTGGTGTCAAAAGTTAGACAAGGAAACCATTAGTTTGCATACAGGATTACCAACATCTTTATTTGGCTGAGGGACCTTTTATTTCAAAAACTTTAGTTATTATTAGGAGGAAAAAAGTTTAGAGACCTCCAATTTTGTAGTTTAGAAACAGTAACATTCACTGATTTCCTTTAGAGAACCTTTATCTCAAAATGTTATTGGAAAGGAACTCACTAAATTGTACTACGAGAAAATTTATACATATCTAAACTGGGAGCCAAAATTAGGATACCCGCATCAGAGGTAGCACATAGGGATGTGGAAAAAGTGTCAATACTTAAAAATATTTATTATTTGACACCACAACTTTTTCACTTAGGTAATAATACCTTTACTCAAATGAGTACTTACTATCCTATTTCAGATCATTAACAAAAGATACAATCATTTAAGGTATAAATAATTTATATCTTGTAATGCAGGCATTTTTATTAAAGTCATAGAAATATACATTAGGAAATTTAGCGTGATTTGAGGAAATCAGTCTTGTGAGGATGGTGTACCAAATTTGTACCTTTTTTTTCAAAAGCAATTAATTCCCAAAATATGTTGAATTTGAGCACTTTTAGTATGTGCATTGTTTGTGATTAAATATGCATATTAACATTTGTTTTTTTTACAATAAATTAAAAACTATCAAACAAAAGCAATAGGTCTTGACTAACAATATTTAAAGGTCATCATTGCTTGAATAAAAGGGCATTTACTATTGTTTTTGGTCCATATTGGGATTTGTGTAGTAATAATATACTAGGTTGGAATTTTTTTACTTAAAAGAATATGGAAAACTTTTTCACAATGCAGCACATGCAGTACCGGTATTTTAAATTTTCATGGTGGCCTATATGAGCAAACAAGCTTGACAACTGTTGTATTTTAATATTTTTAAACCTATTCTGATATCCACACTAAAAGATTTTGCTACTTTTTTTGGAAATGAGTTAGACATATAATAAATACATTATTATATACCAAATACATTATTTTATTATTTTGTTTTTATATTTTTATAAGACAAGTTTCAGTTTTAATTACAATAACTAAAAACAATGTGTTTTAGATATAAGAAAAGTAAATATGTATAATAAAAGACTATAAATAAATTATATTTGAAATATATCTAATATTTATAAATTGACTGGTGTAATTGATTGTGCACTGGGATGAAGAAGAAATCTTATAGAATTGTATTTTAATTATAAAAGAAATTAGGGAAATCAAAAAGATGGAGGGAGAAGGGATGGAAAAGAATTTAAATAAGAGGAAATGTGAAAATATTGTTCTACTCCATGTCAGAAAGTGCTAAGGGTAAAATATGAGTCCTATCATCTTTATATGTTATCTTTAACTCACTTATTAAATAGTAGTCATTGTGGCTCATACTAATTAACAGTTTATACCAGGATTATTATTTATCATTACAAATTTTGCTACATAGCCGGATTAGTTATAGAGCAAATTCACATTTTTTTACTAAAATTTGATAAGTAATAAATATATATATAATTTAGGTGTAATTTAAGTTATTAACACTTAAGGAATGAATTTTTTTTTTTAATTCTATATATAAATAATCTAGACTTTTAATCTAAATTAATAACATTAGCATACATGTAATAACCAAACATGTAGAAATGCACTGCCCTAAAGAATGTTTAGCATAGATCAGCGACCCATTTCAGTGGATACATGGTCTAAGGCATCACACTCGCAACAGACTAGACTGTCGATGACTGAGATTGTCATGGTAGGGTATACTGAGGGTAGTTTTTTCCTAGATGGTTTCCCACTCTCTTTATGCAAATTCTGGTACTCCTCATATAAATTCAACATTCCTTATCCCTAATTAGTACATAGCGTATAGCCCAAAGAGGTGGTAAAATTTGGTGAAAAAAAATTAGAAATGTTAAAGGCCTAACCATTAAAGATTTTAATGTGTATCAACACAATGGTTAATTACACCTGATGCCTTGAATTGAGTAGACATTTGAAATGAAATGCTATCTTTTTTTAGCACCTCATTGTTACTATCTGTGTGGGTGATACATCTGGATGTAATAGTTACACTTATGTGTTAGGGATAAAGAAGCTGTTGAATTTAGAGGAAGTGTACTCGCATTTGCGTGTGAAGTGAAAAATATTTAGGAAAACTCACCCACCGTACACCAGATTGGGATCAAGTCCCCAATCTACCCCATCTTCACCAGTCTAGTCTATTAAGAGATTGCGCCTAAAACTATGCAGCCGTCGAGGAGGGTTGATTTAAATGTATATACATAATAACAAAAACTAAAGGCGATGTAACATACATTTGAATTGTTGACCAAATTATTAACCTAAAAATTAATTTCAGAACTTCAATAAATATAATGAAGGTACATTAAAAGGGGTGTGTCACCAAATATTTGAATAATATGTAATTAAAAAAAGTGTAAAATTAAGTTTTTTAAGGTGCGTTAAATACATTAAATAAATTGTGTGTATTTATATTCATGCATTTCATTATTATGGAAATATCATTAACCATAGTAGAAACCAAATAAACCCAACCTCAACATAGATTGAATACAAACAGCACAAAGCATAGTATGTACTATATCAAAATAAAAATATATTTTCAATCGGGATTTAATTTTAATAAATATTTAGATGCACTTATGTGTGGGAGGAAGGAGCAAATATAATTACCATTTTTGACATTAGACTTAAGTGCTACGTCCGCAAATGTATTATATTGACAGAGATGCAAACAGCCACAGATAACTACTCCATAGATTAAATAAAAGTATAGTGAACAACTCTAGACAGATATACAGTGGTACGCGTCAAACAATCTTGCCAACATTCTAATCTCTAAAGATAGTGTAAGCCCCTTAAATAATTAATATTTAGCACATTTTCTAGAATTATAGAAAAAAATTAAACAAATGCTTAGTAAACAAGGTGGGAAATTAGCTTTTATCCCCATAATATTAATCAAACTAGCTATGTTTTATAATTAGTGCCTTGTGATAACATTAAACATACACATAATAAACAATTGGTGGTACTAGTACCTCAGTCCAAAATATTAATCCCTTTACCTTTGCTATAGTATATTATATAGCAAAAATACCCGGTATTGGCTGAGGTAGCCACATAATACAGTGCGTGGTTTTCCTGGCCATCACTTTTGTTTGCTTAAAATCTACACAAAAAACTCTTCTACTTCTTTCAGGCCAGTTTTTTTATATTTAAAAAAAATTGAAAATTTAGAATTCCAGCTTTTAGCTGCACATGTTTGTGCACATGTGCTCGTAATTTATTAATTTCAGTACTATGCATGCGCTAGATATGGTACGATACAGTAGCCCCATGGTTTCTTTGGTGCTGACTGACAGTTCACACCTTACTTCTGATATTCAACATTTAGATATATACCTAAATTTTTACTGTCAGGATTGATAGCTGCTAAACACATGTTTTTGCAGATCATATGGTTCGGTGTAGAGATACATAATTTGGTCTGGTAACTTTTAAAAAATCCATCAGCTGTTAGCTGTGAGCTGTCACTCAGCACTAAAGAAGCCATGGTGCTACTGTACACATGACAAACTGAATAACAAACTCTTTATTTTATTTGTATACGTACAGGTGCTGAAATTATACAATAGTACAAGTAATATCTAGATCTTACAAACGAGCTGTCGTCTGCTCATCATTGTGTAGGAGACCGAAAAACCTTCAGGTATTACTTTCTCTCTTGCACACATATAGGATAAAGTGGCATTTTGACTTTTTCGCTAATTTCCTGCTCATGTTCATAATATAAACCATACTATCAAGGTGCCCTAAAAATAGTTTAAATAATGCCCATCTACAAATCAGGGGATAGGAAAATTGTTAATAGTTACTGTCCAATCTCAGTAGTTTAGTAACTATGGAAAAAGTTTGAACCGAAGATGTATTAGGAAAATTATTGCAAGAAGCTCTAGCCAATTAACCACAACACAACAAACGAAAATAGCTCAAGTTCGTGCTCGAAATACCTTGAAAAGACAAATTATTTTTTATTAATGAATTTTCATTGTTTTAGCGTCAATGACTACAGTTGTAAATATGACTAAAAATAAAGGGGAGGTATTAAATTTTTAATTCTGTTAGGTGTTGAGAATTAGGTCTACATAATAATTATGACTAATAAAATCAGAACCAAATTAAAATCAAAGACGATTTAACAGTACAGGTAACACTTTAATTCTGTGTTATAAAAGATTAAGTTTAGTTATCATATCTGTTGTTAGTTAATCTTTGAGTGAAATATATTTAGATAGTATCTAGTGGCTTAAAGAAGTTATGCCAAATTCTATTAATAGTAAAGAGTAAATGTAGATATCTTAACAACTACGTTTAATTATAAACCATTATATTTTTATTATGACTCGTGTAATGTTTTATGTGCGCTATTCGTTATAATGTATGCATTATATATCAATACAAGCCCAGACTTAGCTGTTGCTCAGGTGATATAATTTCAACCAAATTTCTTTCAACTCTTGAAGGATTTTATTTTATTTTTTTCGACTTACTATCTGCTTAGCTTTTTAAGTGGTATAAGTTGTTGAATTAGTTGCTTAACCCCTCACTACAAACATTCTCCACACCTTCCTATACGCCCCTCCCTTCAACAACATATATATACACCAAGTCATACGTTCTCTTTTATTATTAAAACACAATTTTTTTTATCATTTTCACACATTCATCTTGAACATTTAACAACGTCTTACATAGGCTACCTTATCCTTTTGATCCACACATTCTACCATCATATATTTGTTTTGCCTTTCGATCCACACTTATCCTCTTAACATGCCCAAACTAATTTAAGACGTCTCTTTCACATTTAACTATTTGATTCCCTTTCAAGCCGCACTCCTTAAGCACCCTTTCATTACTGACTTTGTCCATGAGAGTTTTTCCACTTAAGATATCTCATTCCAAGTTCTAACCGCATTCACCATGCGCTTGTGTTTCTGCTGACAAACCCACGCTTCACATCCATTAAACAATGTAGGAGTTAACACACTATTATATATTGGCATCTTTGCCTCTTTCGATACCACTTTCATTCTTTGCAATAGTCCACATACATCCAACTACTTTCAAAGATGTGTTCACCCGTCTGACGATATCACTATCTATCCTTCTATTTTTACTAAACATAATCATTTACTTGTTATAACAATTTTCCATTTATACTATGTTGACCATCATTTACTGATCCGTCCTTATCAACAACATCCCCTTAGTTTAAGAGACAATCATAATTATGAAGATCAATTATGCCTGTCACCACATTCCAACGCTTGAATGCCTTCTGCAAGTCACTTTCATTCTCAGTCATTAAAATCACATCATCTGCTTATAGCAGAACTCACACATTCACATTGTCCATTTGAACACCAAATGCGTCCTCACAGACATCCTTCATATCAGTGGTGAAGCCTAATCTTTCTTTTTGGTGGGGCTGGGTCAAAGCGTGCTGGTAATGATTTTTTTTCTCACCACGTGTTAAGATATTGAATTAAATTCACGCAAGTTTTACTAATTTTTAAAAATTGCTAGAATTACAAAATAACTAAATAGCTTTACAAATAGAACTAATAAAATACTAGAGGTTTTGAATTAAACTTAAAACGTGATGACCTTACTTATACAAAAGTTGGATGGGACTGTCTTGTAATGCCAGTTCATAGGTACCACAGTATTTTAAGCATTCTGGTTAAGATATGCCTTTTTTTTTACACCTGTTCATTGAGTTTTTGGACTGAGATTTTGACCAAGGAATCTATCTGGGATAAAATATTTACTGTTCCCAATGTTTTATACTTACATGCATTTTCTAAATGAATTGCACATTCCCCTTTTAATTATTTCACTTAAACATTTAAGATCCTTACATCCTATCATTGTCCACAACTCCACATCATTGCTTTGGTGCGTATTTGTCCTTAGAACTAAATCAGTCCTAAAATTTAAGAGTAAAAATGAAAGATCAATTCCAATACAATATTTTTATATAAAATTCACTAATACACTATTAATATTAATAATTTGTCACAGATGCTACTAGATTTTAAATGAAAATAACAGTAAAACAAACATATACAGCTGTAGGATTCGTTTGTTGTTGTAGTATATATTTTCTCTTAGGATTTCTAAAAAATATATTACATGCCATATATTTATAACAACTATATGCATCTATTACAGTGCTAGTTCATACTGCGGCGAACTATTGAAATAAATATTTTCATTAACTGATCAACTTTTTTGATTCTGACACACTGGTCACTGTATAGTTAGGAGATTTGAATTAATAGTCTATGACACAGAAAAGCTTTGTTTTGTTTAATTATTTGATCAGTGAGTTTAGTGATTTGATAAATATTCCATTCATGTATGTGCGAGGTTTTACACTTAAAAAAAGATGTAACCTACACACAAATTCAGCAAATACACTTATTTTTAAACCAAAATTTTCTTAGTTTTTTTTCCTAAATAATGGATCAATTCAATACAATTATAATCTGCATTCTGAGTATATTTAGCAGTATTCACATAGGTTATTGTTTCAAATATAAACCTGTTGTTATAATTCATGGAGTTTTAACTGGAAATGTGTCTATGTTGACTATCAACTCACGTCTGAAAACGGTGGGTGTATTATTTTTTATTAACTAGGCTTCTTGTTAAATTTAAAAACTTTAAGGTCATACTGTAGCCTATAGATTATTCACTAACCTTTAAATGACGATTTACCAAAAAAAAACTTAGAAAATTAAAATAATTTTCAAACTATTTTGGCTTTATTCATTCTGTCATGCAATGAGCTGTCTAAAATGATTTTAGGATATAGATATTAGTACCCTAAAAGTAGATTATGCAAGGGGTCAAGAAAACACGCTTTCTTTTCAAACAAAGGAAAAAGTATATATATAAGCCTATTATTTTTACTTAACTCTTTGATTAAATATTTGATACAAAAACTTCAGCCGTTTATATACTAAAACTATTAGTCCAACAGTAACTTAATAATTTAGAAAATATTTGCTCGACTCACCTATTTCAATGGGATAAAGTGAGATTCAAGCGTCTACAGCAACCACATCTTGAACAGCTTGCTTTTTTCAGTAGCAAACTCAAATCGGATAGACCTATTATTTATTTATTCCCTCCACCCAAGGCAAATTGTGGGTCTTTCAGTAAACTAATATTAACCAAAATTTCACACCCTAGCTTTATTTAAACCTCTTATATAAACTCAGTAACTATGCAACAAAAACAAGTTTAAATTATAGCCACAGAATTATCAATTTAAAATATTAAAATACAATAAAACACATATTTAATAATATAATAATAATAATAATAATAATTGGATATAAATACTTAACCAAGTTTGATTTAGCCTTCCAAGTCTATCCTATATATTATTTCTGTTGTCAAAATCTCTTTTCCTCAAATAATACAAAGCCAACAGTGAAGAATAAGGTATCAGTGGATAGGATTTTTTACCAGCTTATGACATAGCGTACTCAGTTTACGTTAAATACATTGTTTTTTTTTAACGCTTTGCTGAATATTTAATCCCTTCAACCCAACAAAAGCTTAAATCTCTTTTGGGGGTATGACGGGGGAGGTTGAATGTGCGGAAGTTTCGCATGGGCTTACTGGTTAAAATCTAATCAAAATAATATTTTGGATGGATAAATTCACTTAGAGAAAAGTTATTTACATTCTAGGTTGTCATTTGTTTATCTTTTGGCAAGAAGTAGGCTGGTAACCAATAGGCCACGAATCCGATAGAGTAAAGTCATAATTTGATAAAAATAATATTCTCTGTGCTTATAATTAAAAATTTAACCAAGCTTAAGCTAATTTTGAATATATTTATACATTTAAAGACTATGTTTAGGACTGCCGCACACCTGGAAAACTGGGAGAAAACAAGAATTTTTTAGTGTCTGGATAAAACTGGAAAATGCGAGGAATTTTGCAAAACCTAGTGAAAATACTAGAATTGTTGTCAAGTTGGGAAATTTATCTGAAAGCTTAAAATTGTACCAGGTTTTGGATGGACGAAAAAGTAGATATAGGAAGAAAGCATGCTGATTAAAAAATATCTTACTACCCCTTAAATAAGAGCTATGAAGCAACAGAAGATTTATTTCCACATTTAAGCTATATTACTTTGCACTAGACAGTTTGATGGAAAATAAAATGTTAAATTATTCTTTTCGTCAATTTAAGCAGTTTGGAAAAATGGTAATCCTTCTCAAAAACACAGGGAATTTGGTTGGCCTAGTAAGAAAATAGTGGCAACCCTGGACTGGTTATTTCCATGCAAAGTTGTCATGTTTGTATTCTGATATTTTTTGTGCAAGGTAATATTTTTTAATAACTTTCTCAAAAGAAAGCGTTAACTTGCTCTGGTCTCTGGAGAGAACCATGAGCTTTATCCTATTATTGATTGGTTTTAATATAAATACAAATTAATACTTTACAAAAACCGTGTTTTTCCCACAAATACTCTATCTAAACAGTATCAAGAATCACAAAAAATTCACTTTTGTAGCAGGACAGATCAACACTATGAAAATGTGTTAGCTAGCTAAAACAGTGAAATCAACTTGCATGCGCAATAAAACAATAAACTTTAAAATTATACAAAGAGATTTTTCCGGTATAATATTTAACAAGTCCTTGAACTCTTTAATATGAGATTTCCCATACGAGGCACGTCCAGAAAGTAAGAGTACCCAATTTTTCTATTTTAAAAATAAAATTGTATTTAAAACAAAATTATAGGATTTTGTTGGTATGTATGTCAGTTATTTCTCCACGTAGTCACCTTCCTGTTCTATACAGGTTGTAAGCCATGGCACAAGCTTTTTGATGCCCTCCTCAAAAGAATTATCCTGCCATCTCCTTCTTCCAGTTCCAGTTTCACCTCCTCGTCAGTTGACAATTTTTTTCCACCCATGTGAGTCTTGAGAAAGGTGAAAAGATGAAAATCTGAAGGTGCCAAGTTAGGGGAGTATGCAGGGTGGTTCAAAATGTCCCAACCGAATGAGTCCAAAAGCACCTTAGTGGCATTGGCCGTGTGCGTGCGGGCGTTGTCATGTAACAAGTGCACTCCCTTCGTCAACATTCCCCTCCGTTTGTTTTGAATTGCTCTCTTGAGCTTTTTTAGGGTCTCACAGTATCGTGCTGCATTAATCATCTCCACCTCAGGCAGAAATTCGATCAAAATGATCCCTTTTTGGTCCCAAAACATAGTGGCCATGATTTTTTTTTTGCCCGAAATTGAGGTTTAGAATTTTTTGCCAGATGAAGAGTCGATGTGCCGCCACTGTGATGACTGTCTTTTTGTCTCAGGGGTGTAATGAGCCACCCAGGTTTCATTTCCAGTCACAATCGAACTCAGAAAATTCCCACCTTCCAATTCAAATCGCTCAAGAAACTCGCGAGTGCTAGCGACCCGGTTCACTTTGTACTGCTCTGTCAGTTGTTTTGGGACCCATCTTGCGCACAATTTTTGGAATCCCAGCGTTTCTGTAATTGTTACATGTAAGAGAGATCTGGAGAGTTGTGGAAACATTGCAAAAATTTCATCCACTCTCAATCCGCGGTCTTCACGAACAGTTTTCTCGATTTTTTGCACCAACTCATCAGTCAAAATGGAAGGTCTTCCACACCTCTGATCGTCATGAACATTTGTTCTGCCTTCATTAAACTCACGACACCACTTAAACACGTTCGTTCGATTCATAACACCTTCGCCATAAACAGTTTTGGTCCGTGAAAAAATTTCAGTCGGTGTTTTTCCTTCAGCGTGAAGGAACCTGATGACAGCGTGCACCTCACACTTGGCTGGATTTCTTATTGGCATACTTCACATAAATGGACACTACAAGGCGAGTTTTTTTTACTGACGAGGTCCGCCTGTGCTCGTTGTGTTCAGAAGAAACCCCACTACCACTCAGTGTTGCCAACTTTGGGAAAAAAATTCTCACAGCACAAGAGGGCATCCAGTACTCTTACGTGCCTCGTATATATGGTTTAAATAATATGGCTTAAGCCTAGTGCTCTATTTCAAATAATCATATATATGTTTGTCTGTATAAAACATGAAAATATAACAAGTTGTATTATTAGGCCTGCATGTAGGCTAATAAACTCGAAAATGTTCTTTTCATTAATGACTGTTATAAAACACGGTTTACACCTTATAATAAAACACAAACTAAATTTCTCATTTTTCTTAGTCGTGTAAATCGTCTACAACAAGCGCACATTAAAACAAAACAAAAAAGCCAGAAAAACTCGGATAGATACAAATTGATGTCATCATGGAAATAATAAGTCAACATAGGTTTTATATTAATCCAACACCTTAGCGAAGTCGTTAGCATGTCTGCCTACTGAGCTAAGGGTCCCAGGTTCGATTCCCGGCATTGCCAACAAATTTATCATTGGTGAAATATGGCTTTACCCCTTCACAGTGATGAATTAACAGCCAGGGACTGAATGTTGTGTCTGTCATAGTCTTACAGTAAGTTTGATTATAGGATATATGAAGCTAGGACAGGCCAAGCAAGTCGGTACTGTAGTGGAAAATACATGGCTTGAATAAAAAAAAACTGACCCAGACCACAGACAAGAAACACTAATAGATGTAAAGTTTTTATATTAATTATTATGATACTTTCTCAAGCATTTTAACCTAACCTATCGCATAACCCGAATGGGTAGTAAAATGCAGTGCTAAATAATAAATTAACCTTATCTGTCATGCATTCACAAATTAAAATTTTAATTTTTCTAAATTAAAAGTTTAAAAAAATAATTAATCACAACTAATGGATGACTCAAAGCCATTATAGCGCACAGAATCACATGTAATCAACACATGATCGTCATTACGCAAGTGATTTAGGCGAGTTGTTGGTGATTTTTGTTTAAATTTACTAATCTATATTAAACGTTTTCAAGATTATATAATCTTGGTTGATTCAATTTGATTCAAATTCAAAAACATTTTTACCACCTCTGATTTCATAGCATATTTTAGGACCAAGTCTCTTTGACCTGATGCCTGATCATGACCAGCTTAACATTATTCGATTTGGTGGCCACGTGGTCTAAGGCAATAGACTAGACTGATGAAGATGGTGAGATCAGGGGTTGATCCCGGTCAGGTGTACTGAGGGTTGATTTTCCTTAATGGCTTTCCACTCTTCCTCCACAAAAACTTGGGTGCATTTATTCTAAATCAAACCTTCCTAATCCCTAAAATATTAGTGATAATTAGTATATAGGCATACAACCCAAAGGAGTAGTAGGACATGATGCTTAAATAAACCTAACTTGCATATGTATGAGTAGTGTAATATTCACCTATAATAAAGAAACACAATGTGTGATCAAGATTCATGTAATATTACATAAAACTCAAGCAATATACAGACGATGAATTTCTATTGGGGATAGGGCCTCAAATCCCTAAGGCGATTCAAGAAAATTTCAGATTTGAGACTCAAATCCCTTTAAAAAACATATTAATTTTTTCAAGTGAAATTTGTTTTAGAGCTCTAATACTACTTATTGGTGGTTCAAAAACAATTGTAATAATTATAGGATGGATTTAACAACCAGGCCCCGGACTAATAATTTAACACTTAACTGAATGTATGAATGTTGTAATGAATCAATTACATTTATATTTCCTCTTATGTCTATAATTGTTTCCATGATTCAGATTTGAGATTCAAAGTTAAATTGGAGATTCAGATTCATAAAATAGTGGATTCGACCCAACTCTAATTAGGTTGTATCTGAGAGTGGTTTTGTTTAAGTGTAGACTAACTAATAACATATTGTTTGTTTACAAATATACCTAGTTACACTATCTTGTTCACAATAATTCTATTCTTAACAAAAATTGTTTGTGTAAAGACTGAGTTTTATATAAGATCTATAAAAATATGTTCTCTACATTATACACTATATAAAAAAATAAAAAAATTATATTAGCCTAAATTTTAAGGTTGAACTATATACCATAATTATCATCTCAATTAATTTTACTGCAATGTTTGCCCCTCTCTAAAAGATTCTCAGGACTACCATCACTTTGAAAGGAGATGTCCCAATTTCACCAATAATAAAAGTTTTTGCCCGTATCAGGAATAAAACCTAGACTCTTGGCTAATTAGACTGATGCCCTAATGCAGGGCTATCCATTTAGTTATTCAATCGGGCCACTCCAAAAAATCATAATATTTGGTGGGCCTATCATTTAATTCAATCTGGCACTAATTTTGAATATTATTAGATTATACTTTTGTAGTTTAAAGGGGAAAGGGGAGGGGGTGAAGGAGTGAAACATAATTTGATATATATCCTATAATAATATTGATTTATTTCAGTGAAATTAATTTTCATCAACCTTCCTTTTTTTTACTATTCAAAGTAGAAAGTGCCATTCTAGAAAACTTACAATAAGATTAATTACAAGCAAAGCACTCTGCTAATACTATAAATAATACATGAACAATAAGCCAGGCAAATATAAACTGATGAGAGATCAGCTGCTGTTGGGTGGAGGGGGGAAGCGATGTGGGTCACTCTCATCTACTTTGTTGCCTGGTCACCTGCATTGTTCAGGGTAAAAAACAAGAATATGTTATATATACCCTGATTTTGGTAGGAAGAACAGTAGAGAAAATTCAAACATATTGTTTTACAGCCAACATTGATAACATTTTACTATATTATTTGTTTTAATTGATAGGCATTGATTACATTTATCAAAAGTGACAACTGCAGATAACATGACTTGATGTATGTAAATATTAAACTTGTTTTAGTAACTTTAGTAACTAACTTCTACTGTTCTTCCTACCAAAATCGTACTATAGCTCAGTCTTTACATGGAGAAAGCGAGATCGGGTCTAGAGTGGGGGGCGCGCACACCTGGAGAGTAAGCTCACACACTCTTGTAAACACACAATGTTGGTGGTGCCAAGAACCGAGTAACTCTGGGCTTGCAGCTTCCTCCACCACTGATAAGAGATTGAGGATCTCTCAGATCGTTCAAGATTAGGTGCTTCTTCATACTGCCTTAACTTTACGACACATCTCCAGTGATACAGTAGTTGGACTTTAAATCTGCGGGTCAATCTGCGGAGCTTGGCGGGCTGGATGTGGCCCGTGGGCTACCAATTGAATAGCCCTGCCCTAATGACTAAGCTTAAGAATCTTGATATGACAATAAATAATTGATAATTTTGGAAAATATATAAAAAATGTTTCTAATCTAAGTGTGCTATATTAGTTAACCACAACACAAGGATTGTTAAAATATATACTTAAATCATGGATTTGAAAAAGGTCACCTAGTTTCAATTGTTATTGGCATTTAAACCTTAAACATAGGCCTATATTATTTGATGCCTAGGAATTATAAAGTACATTGATAAATTACCAAGTTTCCTACTATTTTATGTTTTAGCTCCATCCTGGAACCAAGACCTATATCACAAACAGATTCAGTGGTTGGTCCAGCCTTTCACCAATGTGGCACCAAGTCAACGAACTAGGCAATGATTTAATGAAAATCTCGGCAGCACACCCAGAAGGCATCAATCTCATTGGTACTTGACTCCATTGAAGTAAGGGGTAGGCCTATGTTCTGTAAAACTGGTTGACTTGGCCCTAAGGGATGACCTGATTAAGATAAATTGTTGTAACCAACATTTCCCAAAGCAAAGACTATAAAGTGTTAAAAAGTAATGCTAATGTAAAATAGTTCCATACTAAAATAAACATTAACAAAATATTTATTTCCAGTGATTTTTGAACTCTTGGCATCGGAGTTCTAGAAGTAAATAAATAACTGCTAATAGCTAGTTTCCAACTAAAACATACAATTTATTACATTAGGTATTGTGTAGTATTTCATTAATATTAATGAATAAATTTCCTACTAAACTATACAATTTGATTTTAATTAGAAAATAGTTCACTTAGAGTTAAAAATCAGTGTACTAATAGTTTTAGTTAAATTTTGACTGAAAATAGGACTGATCCAGTGGTGTGTGGTCAATTCTGGGCAATGGGAAGTACTGAGGCTACAATAAAGGTGATCATAGACCATAATTTAATTGGAAGCTCACACTGGTTCGTGTTTTTTTTTAAAGTATTATGGGGAATAAAGGTAGAGCGTGACACAAAATATGAATGGAATAAAACAAAATCATTGGTGATATTAAAAATATTACTCAATCATTAAATGATATATATTAAAATAATAATAATAATAATTGTAATTCGAATTCAAATGATAATGGTAAATTTAGGATTGCAGATGTTTTGTCTTGAGTTGTGGCCTGAAAATAAGTTTGACATTTGGCATCCCTTTTAATAGATTTGCAAATATTATTAATATCACTCAATCCGGATTTATTATACACACCATTATTATTAGTAAATTTTAAGTCAATTATATAATTTTCCACCAACCCAGTACCCTGATAATTAATAAATATTTTCATAAAATTGAGTGTTGGAATGTAAAAGTATTTTGTTGCACCACTTAAAGATTTAGTGGGTCTACCTATTTAAATTATTTTCTTTTCTTCACCAAAAGACTAAAAAAAATGCTCCAAATTATTGCTTATGATTTTTGACATAGCAACCCTTCTTTTCCACTGTCGCATTTGTTGACGTATCCATCATTCTACTACTGTACACAGAGAAACAAACCACTTCCCTTGGATGATCAAACAAGCATCAATATTCTCGTAAAATAAAACTATACTTACTCTAAATTTGTGATAAATACATTATTTTGAAATATAATGCCCATAATTATATATAGAAACAATAAATGTTGCTAAAAACCTAAGAATAAGATTTTAACAGTATACTAGCTACGATTATACATCAATCACGAAAGTTAACTAAGCCATTACTCGCCTAGGGGAACGCTGCTTCTCTTTCCCCGATGAGGTTCGGGCAGACCCGGAAACAAACAAATGACAGAGTAAAGAGCAAGACCAGCTCTCTGGCTGGTCAGTCTGAGAAAGAATTGCTTGCTCTAAGAAAGAAGTGCTGCCATCTCAACCAATATTAACAGTATTCTTGTTGGAAAGGTTTCTAATTATAATAATTGGTTTTAACATTATTTTTCTCTTATTTTCTTTATTCCCTTTTTAATTTTAGGGAAGCGTTGCAATTAGCAAATCAAGGATTGTAGACGCTCAACTATCGGTCAAGATCGTCAATTATCTTTGGATCATCTGTACATTGACTGTGATATTAATTTCATAATATGCACTTTGCAGACGTTAATAAGATTTTTCTGCAACGCAAAGAGAAAAAAATAATATTTAGGAAATTGTATAAGTAGTTTAGATATTGTGAAATATTTTTAACATTTTAGTTGTATTATTTTTCTTTCTCAAAATATTTTCCCCTTATTTTTCAAGGCAAATTTTCAATTTTTAAATATATCACTTTTATTGTCAGCCCTAGACCCTATGCCTATGGTACCCAGTGGGAAATATGGCCCGGCCAGTAGTGCTCAACTCTTTAGGCTGTTGGGTACATTGAAAGATATAATATGCTTTTAACACCTATATTGGCCAAAAAACCAAATATTATAATGACAATAGGTTAAACTTGCTTTATTTAGGTCTGTCTTTGCTCTGAAAGAAAACATTTAGTTTTATTTTCTAAATGCCAATTTACATCACATTATATTATTATGTAAGTGCACATGGCTGATCGATTTTTAATGCAACTGTGAATTTTCCTCAATAACTGCTATCTAATACTTTCACGTACCAAGCTTGGTACTAACTTTTTAATCCTAAGAATCAAGAAACTAATAAAGAAACATTAGAAGTAATTAGAATGTTCTTGTCGAAACTACTTTGCAAAATTGACTAATACTGAAGTTATATTAATTCTATCTTCAAGTTTTCTGAAGCATCGTTGAATTCAATATTGGATTTTCAAAGACACATAGCTACCACACAAATATTGAATCTAATTATTAAACTAATGAACAAACAAATTAGTCATTTTTTCAGAACAAACACTACGAAAGAAAATATTTATTGGTCCTTTTCTACAAAGCAAATCAAAGGAAATAAAATACCACCAGCCTTTTCCATTAGTTTTCCAAGTAGCTTTATCCTTAACTAAAAATCTTTGACAGCCCCTAACATATCAGAAATAAGTTTATGTTTACTTTAAAGCTTGATATCTAATTAATTCTAGTGGTGGCTGACTAAGGAATGCCAAATCTCAAAGCTACTTTTCATCAATAAACTGAAGGGACAGAAGTCTGATTGCAAACCTGTACCTGGGACAGCGAGTGAATGTGAGGCTGAATGATGAAGAAACCAACAGCGTATAGATAGGAAGAGGAGTAAAGCAGGAATGCTGTTTATCATCCAGTCTTTTTAACTTGTATGGAGAGTGGCTGGTCAGAGAAGCCCTGGAGGGACATGTAAATTTCAGGAGAGGAGGACGTGTCATCAACACAATAAAATACGCAGATGATCTAAAATGAAGAAGAGTTACAGGAATAGATAGACTGGCTGGTTGAGATAGGGAGAAGATATGGCATGTAGATCAACATTGAGAAGTCAAAAGTGATGGTGATTTCAAAAAATGAAGGGCCACTAAAAATCATAATTGGAAACCAAAAGTTGGAAAACAGAGCAGTTGAAGTACCTGGGAAATCTGTTGACAAAAGATACCTACTGCTCCAAGGAAATTAGGTCAAGGATCATCATGGCCAAGGAAGCCTTCAACAAGAAGAAGTTACTGCTGACCAGAAAGTTGAGTATAGAACTGAGAAAGAAACTGATGAAATGCTACATTTAGAGCATCGTACTGTATGGAGCAGAAACTTGTACTGTTAGAAAGATGGAAAATAAATACTTGGAGAAAAGGGTGACAAATGAAGAAGTCATAAGAAGAGTGGATGTTAAGAGAACCATTTTGGATGTGATTCTTCAATACAAATCAAACTGGATTGGACACATCCTTTGAAGAAACTGACTTCTGCATGATGTCATCAAAGGAAAGAGGAGCTTAGACAGAATAAGAATTCAAATATTGGATAACTTTAAGGAAAGAAGAAAATTTTGGTGAGTTGAAGAAGGAGGCAGAGGACAGAGTGCATTGACTGTCTAAATTCACTGACGAAAGAAATGTACTTGTCATAAGACAGAACACTATAGTAATAATTAGGGCACAGATTTTGATAACATGTCATCTTTTTATTAGTTCATCATATACAATGCTCATAAGTACATAAACTCTGTTCATGATCCCCTGGTTGGAGAAATGTATATTTTAAAGGTCAGTTTTTGTCATTTTGAAATTTCAGGTAATTTTTTCTTGGTTTTCATCTTTTTAAAGTCATTTTTTGACATTTATCTTATGTGTTGAGTCATTATAAGGAATTCTTGTTTAAGTATAGTTTTCAATCCTATCGCTATTTTACTAAAGCATAAAATACCAAGTTGTCTGAATGACAAGATAATTTAGACCATGAGCATTTTATCCTTTTTGTTCCATAGTTTTAAATACTCATTCCCGGTGAAACCGCAACTAGGCTGGAGAGGGATGCGTGGGAGGGTGTAATTATTACTTCTGAAGCACATGTTTATAAAGCAACATTATATTCAGCAGAATGCAAGAAATTCATTATTAAATACTTCATTGCATGAATAATTTTTAGTTTACATTTATAAAGCACGGGTTTGATTTAGTCGTGTGCATTTATTACACCTGTTTGTTCATATTTTTAGGTCATTTTTTATATCTGAAGTCTTTTATTTTTAAAAAATTCTGTCATTTTATATTGTGATTGGGCTCCAATTATTGTTATACTGGATTTTATATGATGACGTGGATATGGACCGTTGTATGCCTTACAGTTGATCAGTAATTATAATGACATCAGGGACTTAAGATGATGACGACGTGTGCATGTCTTACTACGCACTTGTTATCACATGGCTATGAAAATCTGATTTTACTTTTCTCTCACTGTAGGGTTATTGATTGTTTAATTGTTGAAATTAGTAGAGATTTAACATTGTACTCAATTTATTTTATTTATTTCACTTTTATTATTATAAAATTGACATTGACACAGTTTTGTTCATTTACGAACTGATGCGGAAATCCTGAGCTAGTACTTTTACAGACCGAGATTTTTTCTCTGAAAATTACTATGTTTTGTGTGATATTACTAGTTTTCTTGTCCAGATTTATACGCACAAGCTGCTTATATATGACCTACCCCTTGTTTCGTGGACCACTTGTTACCAGTGTTAAAACCAACTTTTTATCTACTATAAATCAACAAATTCATCCACCTAATTTTCAAATACAACTGAGTTTGTCTTTTAAAGAAAGAAATTTTAAAACATGGTGTATTAAAATTACTTCTGAAAACGATTCTCCATGGATGAAGTACTAAAAGGAAACTTTAGATACAGTTCTTTAAAGAAAGATAAAAGATACACTTCATCCATGACTTTTTGAATATATGAGAGGGGTCTAAAACAGTATCATTACAATTTGATAATTTTTAGGTCATTAAAATCCAGGCTCTGGTAATAATAAACTAAAAAGTGTTTTAACACTTTCCTACACATTAAACGTTTTTATGGTACATGGCATCCCTTTCATTGAGCATTCATTTTTATCAAAACATATTGAAATTTAAGTCTATGACACTGATGTTCAAAACCACAACACTAGAACTTTAATAACATGTTCACACTTTATTTTCCATCAAATAATAAACTTGCTGATCATCAAAATAAAAGTGATTGGAACCACAATATTTAGCAAATACCATTATAAGAAGTCAATTAAGGAAAATAAAATATTTAAAAAAAATATAATTGATTAAAAAATATGAGTGGTGTACATTGTACAATATACATTAGCCCCATGGCTTCTTTGGTGCTGACTGACGGCTCACAGCTGACTTCTGACAGTCAACATTTAGGTATATACCTAAATTTTGACTGTCAGAAGCGACAGCTGCTAAACACATGTTTTTGCAGATCATATGGTTCGGCGTAGGGATACATAATTTGCTCTGGTAACTTTTCAAAGCTTTTAGCTGTCAGCTGTCAGTCAGCACCAAAGAAGCCATGGGGCTACTGTACAATGCATAAAACATATAGGCCTAGTTTAGATATTATTATAAGACACTTAGTTAAAAGAACAATGATACCAAGACAATGGAAAAGTTTGAAATATATGGAAAATTATTAATAAAGCTATAAGAAGATAATTTAGAAATTGTTAAATTACAAACATCTAAAATAGTTTAACGTACTTAGATGTCAAATGTTTTGAGTCAGTTAAAATAATAACATCAAATACACATTTTAAACAAAGTCATAATTAGGAGGATGAATTCGTTGGTTTATAGTAGATAAAAAGTTGGAAGAATGTATAAAATGTTTTAAGTCTTAGAGAAATAAATATTAATATAAAAATGTAATTTATTTTTTCTCTTAGCTTAAATCCCCCGTCCCTTGTTTGGCTGGCTGCTTACTCACAAACATGGCATGGACTCATCATTTATGTCAATTAAATTTTTTCTTTAGGATAATGATGTAGATATGTCAAAACATGTTAAGAATCTGTGCACCATAAGCTTGTTATGAAAAACACAATAATTTGTACAGTTGGTATTATTATTTTTTTTTTGTTTTTTCAAGGGTATTCTCAAGGTGGCTTGATTGCAAGATCCATACTCGAAAACTTTCCAGACCACAATGTTAAGACCTTCATTTCTCTCAGCGCCCCACAAGCTGGGCAGTATGGAAGTAAGTAGATCATTACTGTCCAGTTGCAATCACTATAGAAATTATATAATTTGTTAATTATCTAGGGAATTAAATACTTCCCAATCTATTTTCAATCATATAACCCTTTTGGGGCTATGACCTAGCCAGCATAACCCTCTCAGCCTTTCATAAAAAAAGGAAACAAATATTTACCATCTTGTAAAGTAAAATTACCAATCCAGATTCTGATAACTTAAGGTATGATGGAAGGGGGTGCGAGGAAAAGCCAGTGTTTTTGTAATTTTTATGGTAAAACTTTTCTTGGCAGTACAAAAATAGAATTTAATTTTCTTCAGATGGTGACCTCAAAATTTCTTGAATATCTGTCAAGGGTGTTCAGGAATTTAATGACAATTTTTTCTCTTCATTTAAAAAGTTTGTTGATAATGCCACCATGCCCATGACAGATATTCATGAACTGTTGATATCAGCATGTGAAGAAAATTTAACTTTGTACTTTATTTATTTTAACCAAAAAAATATGTTCCCATAAAAACTGGAAAAACCCTGTCTTTTTCTCACATCCCTTTCCATTCCTCCTTAAGGCTGTGCCTATCTATTAATGCAGGGATCCAAACAAACATTTTTACCAAAAAATTATTCAATAATCCAACATTGTAAAAACTTTCTTATTTGAATAACACATCTGGTCACCTTTATTAATTTTTTTTATGGAATTTTCAAACCATGTAAAAACTAGCTAATGAAATAATTTTTTTTAAATGTTACCATTTCATTGCATTCTAATTGGAAAAACAAAAAACATGCAGGGATTGATTTATTTTGTGAAATTATAACATGTCATGTGTTTATTCCCGATATTTAATATATAGTTTATTCATATTTTTGAGTGTTTTTTAGATTCAAGCCAAGTTCAATAAATATGACGCTATTGAACTTTTACCGCTCACATGTATACATCTTTAAAAGATAACTTGTAGTTAAATACAGGTTTTCCCTGTGCAAAGAGTTATCATAGTAGCTAACAGGTGACATAAGTGCTGTAATTATCATATACACACTCATTCTGAATCAGTTTAGTTCTCTGACAGTTGGCTATCCTGCTTGGTTCTTTATTCATTGGCATGTTCAGCTTATCACTGTCTGCTCTACACAGTGAGCAGCCCAGTCATCTTCAGCTTTTCAATGAAAATTGTCTTGGAAAAAAAATTTGAATGGAATGAAAGAGGTCAATGTCTAATTGCATAATAAAACGTAAACATTTTTTAATTATTACATTTTCTTAACTAAAAAATTCACAAATATTTAACTGTTATGTGAAAAAACGGTAGTGTTCGAATATCGCCCTAATATTAAACTTTCAAAGATTAAAACAATTTACTTATAGTGACGTGAGAGGGAAACAGAGGAGCAGGAAAAAAGAGCAAAGGAGGAGGAAAGAGGTCCCACATGGAAAAAAGTGGAGGACGTATTAAAGAGGATGAAACAAGGAAAAGCACCGGATGTGAACAAATTGACAGTGGGAATGATAAGAGCAGCAGGTGAAGTAGGTAGACAATGGTTATACAGGGTGATGAGAATGGTTTGGAAGAAGAACAAAGTACCAGAACACTGGAATAGGGGAGCTATATATAGTACCTTTTTCAAGAAAGACAGGAAGAGGTGTACAAATTATGGGTGAATAACGGCGATGTACCATTCTACAATAATGTATGAAAGGATACTGGAAAAGAGGATCAGAGATAAAACTAAAGGAAGGTGGAGAGAGGAACAGCACGGATTTAGGTAACAAAAGTCTACAATAGACTTAATCTTTGCCATATGACAGCTGATGGAAAGAAGGTATGAATTTGGAAAAAAAAATCTTAATGGCATTTATTGATGTGGAGAAGTCATAGGATATTTTGGAAAGTGATGGAGGAGATGTAACGAGAGTGAAAAGCATGTGGGAAGATAACAGGGGTTATGTAAAGACAAAGAATGGGAGTATGGACTTTTCCCAAATAAAAAAATTGAATGAAGCAGGGGAGTGCTTTCTTGACACTACTATTTGTAATGGTAATGGCCATGAGTAAAGTGGAAGGAAAACTCTGAGAGAGAGAAATGAAAGCCATGATGTTTACTGATGACTTGATGGTATGGGGGGAAGAGGAAGTGGAAGTACAGGAACAGCTAAAGGAACGGAATGAGGAAGTGAAAGAGTGTGGAATGAAATTTAGTATGGCTAAGTGTGGCATGATGGTAATGACAGGGAAGAGGATAAGGCCTATTAAAAAGCTATAAAGTTGAATAGGGCTGAGAAGAGTACAGAATGTAAAATATCTTGGAAGCATGATTGAGGCAAAAGTGGAAGCAGAGAGGATTGACTCAGAAGAGGACAGCAGGAAGAGTTGTTCTATAGGTGTGTAAAAGATTTGCTATTGAGAAGAGAAGTGCCCTTGAAGTGTTGTATAGGGCATACTTTGTACCCATAGCTACAATTTACATATGCAGCAGAAACATGGATATTGAATGTAAGAGAGACTAGAAAATTAAGTGGAGGCAATGGGAATGAAGTTTGTGGGGAATATGATAGATGTCATGAGTAGAAACAAGATTAGGAATGAAGTGATTCAGGAAAGAGTGAAGGTACAGAAAGTACATGAGATGGTAGAGGAAGCAAGACTAAGATGGTATGGGCAAGTAATGAGGTTGTAAAAATAGAGGTTGCCAAAGCAAACGTTGGAAATTAAGTTTGTAGGAAAAAGACCACAAGGGAGGCCAAGAAAGAGATGGGAGGAGCAAATAACAGAAAGTGTTCAACTGAGTCTAAGCAAGATATTACCATTGTGCATGTGTAGAAACCACCACGCCTAAAGTACAAAATAAAAAAAATGAATGAGGTAGGAGAAGAGTTGTCACCATTCTCCCCTTTATTCCCCTAGTGATTATATAGTAATGTAATCTTGAAATGCATGTCATGTATTTATATTGGTCCACTTCTATGAAATTATTTATTCTTGAATAGCTCATGTTTGGTAAATGTGGTTGATTGAAATCTGCTGCCATTGTTTTTATAAGCTCTCTGGCTTATATTTTTACTAGACAACAAATCAACTATCATGGTAAAGAACATTTATTACAAGTATTATAAGATATTATTGACAGGTTAGACTGCATGGAGTATTCTCTTTACCGACTCATATCTGAGTTAACTCCTCGAGATTTTTATTTATTTTTCCGTATAAATCCAGGTGAATTTCTTCTAAATTGTTCTCTTTAATTTACAGAGTTAATAAACTAGTTTTAAACGGTGTAAAAAATGTATGGTATTCTGACTGGACACTAGTGTTGAAGCATGCTCTTATTTAGTGTTACCACTCGTATAATATAAAATTTAGATAAAACATTGTTTTGCCATATTTAGTCAAAAATTCTTCTAAAAAGGGCTAGAGTAATCACAGGATATTCTCAGAAACTTAAAAAATATTATACTTTTGATGTACATTTAAATTAATAAATTATTTAATCAAGGGAATTAATTTAGGGTGAATATAGTGAGAAACTGCACTCACAAATCTTTTATAACCATATCATAAGGAAACCTTCCCCTTTTGAGGTCAGGATAAAACTCAAGATCTCTCAAATAAATACATGTTTCCTGTTTTTGTTTTATTCCTCCAGCCCAGTTTCTGCACTTATTCTTCCCCAGCCTGGTATGTGAGACTGCGTACGAACTGTTCTACTCAATCATAGGACAACACACCTCGGTGGGGAACTATTGGAATGATCCGCACCACCAATCCCTCTATTATAACTATAGCAAGTTCTTGCCTTACGTGAACAACGAGCTCTTATCTAACAGTAGTAAACTGTTTAGGAAGGGTCTGACTAAGCTGAAGACACTGGTGCTAATTGGTGGGCCCGATGACGGTGTCATAACACCATGGCAGTCAAGGTACTGGGAATGTTTAAATATAACCTATATTATTATTAAGGCTCTCCTATATGCTAAATATTAATGTCTTTTAAAGGTTTCTAAAAAATTACACAGAAAACAACTTGATAAATTACCCAAATAAAAGATTAAATATTCATGGTGTTTAATGATGTTTTGTTTTTTAAATATTAAAATAATGTAACAAAGTCAGTTGTTATAACTTTCTTCCTCTCTTTTCCTCAGAGAGCCATCTTGATTTAAACACGTAATACTGTATTTACTCCTCTTTACCCTGAATTCCATTTATTTGAATTTGTGGCTTCTAACCTTTAAACAAGGGACTGAAAGTGAAGCAATGTGAGTATGAAATTTATAAAATAATATTAGACATTAGATTAAGATAACTAGAAAGTAGAAGTCATGTTTATGATTATTTTTTCCCTCTCCTTCCTTGAAGAATGTTTTATGTGAATGTAGCATTTTCTCTCATAACTTGATGCAGGAATGTACACTCTATTGTCTCCTTATAAGTAAGGTCAAAATTTTGGAACTGACCCATCCATATTTAACATGTAGCACAATATCCAAAAAGAACTCACAATTTTCACATGTTTGAACACCTCACTTGAAGTTACAATGAAGTTGAGCATTTTTAACATATCTATAATAACTGAAAATTTTGGAGTTTTCATGCTTCTTTTGTACTAATAATGTTTTGTTTATTTCCAGTCATTTTGGTTATTTCAACGAGACAGAACAAGTGGTAGACTTCAGGCAGCGAAAAGCATATCTTGATGACAGTTTTGGTTTGCAGACTTTAGATAAACAAGGAAGATTAAAAGTATTTGAAATCACTGGTGTTGCCCACCTTGATTGGCACAAGAATGTGACAGTGATTGACAAATATATTGTGCCATATCTCAATTGAAACTTTTGTTCATTATAAAATATTTTTACATTTCTTGAAAGTAGGCAGGTTTTCGCAGTAAAACCAGAATCAATCCTTACAAAAATGGCTTATTAAATTTTATAGTATTACTTCTTTTTTTTAACAATTTGGTCAATACAAAATTTCTACTTGAGTAAAGAGGGTCAATACAAATCTATACTTGAGTAAAGATTTTCTTGATACTAGTTTGACCAGACATGAAATGACTCAATTTAAAACTCATAGGACAAACAAGAATGTTATCTATTTAATTAGAGTTGTCATGATTCCTTTTACCTCATGGTCAAGTTATTGACAGTTAAATTTACTTAAATTCTAAGTTAAGTTCTAGTCAACACTGTTGAATCAAATCTTTCTCCATTACCAAGTTCAAAACCCAGCCCATAAGATGTTTTCACCCTTTGTCTTAAGCTGGAAAACTTGATAGATAAGACTTTATACCAATACATAGCCACTTCAATAGTAAAGACTCAAGGAGTGTTGCTATGAAGTGACCAATTTCTGCTAGTTTATTTTCTTAGCAACAGTTTTTGGTGATATTAATCTACAATGGAACTCTGACTCTATTCCTCACATTATTTAATATTTGGTAATTAGTTAATTCCATTGGCAGCTTGTATATTATTTATATTTTAAGTAGATTGACTATATTGTACTTGTAAATTATTTCTTTCCAAGTCTTTTATCATATTTGAGCATTGAAAATAATAGCATACTGAACGGGAGATAACAATTAACAATTTTATTAATTCAACTTACATCTGGCACATTATTGTTGCTATCATATAAAACTGACTAGAATGGGTTAACTTGTAACATACTTTGAAGTTATTGGTGCCAAATTAATAACTTATTTAGTGGAACCACTTAGATCAGTAGTGTCAAACACCCTGTTTGCAAAGTTTGTATACGGGTCTTTTTTTAGATTATTAAAACAAACATGTTATTTTTTGCTTATAAAGACAGCAAAAGTATATTTAACACAAGTCCCCCCTACATTCTTGGAATAAATATAAGGTATCCTCTTTCATTGTCAAGTAAGCTGGCCAGAAGTAGGCGAGCCATTGTAAAGAAAGTTTTAAATACTATTAAAAAGTGTTCAAGATTTAAAAACCAAAAGGGTCCCTTGAATACACCATTGTTTGGTCAATATTATTGATAATTTAAATTAAAAATTATATTACATGTGCAAAGCAAGCAATTTAATTATTACAATATCCACATATTTGAGTTCAAAATCGAAAATAATAAAAATCTCCTTACCATAAAACTGCTTAAAATGTTAAATGAGAAATCTCATACATGAGTTTAAAATAAAGTAATTCTATTTTTTATAACCACAGTATTGTTTTTTTTAATTATTGTTTTACATGTCCATTTTCATAAGGGTTTCTAAAGCTAATATGCTTTGTAAATAGTGTAACCTCGGTGCAACAGTGAATTAAAACACAAATTTTCTTTCACACCAGATATCAGGGGGAAAACATGATTTTCATATTAATGTTTAAATGTAGTTGATAAAAGATATCAAAATAGCATTCTATAATTTAATGTTATCAGTAATATTTGGCCCACAGTATTTTTTTTATCCTTAATAGTTTAATTCTTATAGTTACTGAAGTTTGACACACTTTATTTAGAGTGTTGGTGCCAATTTAGCAGAACTATGTTCCTCGTTTATTCGCAAACAATGATTTCTGCCAATACATACCCTTTCAATAATTAACTATAGGGGATACTACAGGTTTTGACCATTAGTAGACAAAAGTTGCTTTGGATGTTTTAATGTACTACTTAATTATTGTGATATTATTTTCATGACATATTTTAGTTTTTATCGTTTTAATGATTTTTTAAATCATATTTGATTAATTGTGATAGTAGGTCTACTTGTATTTTCAAAAAGTTCTCAAAAGTAATGTGTTAATTGTAAAATTAACAAAGCTATTAATTGATAATTACAGTTATACCGGAAATATCGATTATTATTTTTTTGGTAGGCTTATTGATTAGTTTCCATATAAAAGATTTTTTTTACTTGTGGTATAATAAGATTTAATCATTTTATATTAATGATTATAATATATATATAATCATCTATATTAATATAAATAATTAATTTATGTGCTATGTAATATTTTTAATAATATATAATATTAATATATTTAATATGAAGTTTTTTATTTAAATAATTGTATTTATTATTATATTGAAATAATAAAAATATATAAAATTAAATTATGTCATATGGCAAACATTAAGTCTATTGTAGACCTCTGTTCCCTAAATACATGCTGTTCCTTTCTCCATCTTCCTTACATTTTATTTCTTATTCTCTTTTCCAGTATATTCTCATTTATTTTTGTATAGTGGCACGTTTGTCTTCATGTTGCTTTTGACATATGCAGAGAAAAATTTTAATTGAAGTTCTACTTTTATACATAATATGGAGAACTAGAGAGATAAATATCAACACACAGCCACAAATATTGCAACTATGACACTGTTTGTATGGAGAAGACCACAATTCATATAATTAGTTGAAAATTACACCTGTGCACAGGAATCAAAACTGGGATTTTCGACTTAGCACACCAATGGTCTACCACTGAGCCATCCAGTATGTCTGATGTTTGACTTTTTGCTCTATTTAGTTGAATAATTAAATCTACCACTTATATGTTAAAAAGAAAATGGGATGACCACCAAAGGATAATTTGTAGTAGATTAATAAAACACCCATTATAACATTACCTATTACTCTTTAATATGTATTTAGTAATGAATAAAATGATAAAGTATTAGGGAAAAAGTAGAACACAAATAAAAGAAAAGACACTAACACAAATTTACACACACTTCAATATTTCTATGCTATTAAAGCACCTTCCTCAGGAAGTAGTAGTAGTAATTAGACTGAAGCGGATGTTGTCTTCAATGATGCCAACTTGATTGGAAAGGATGAAAACTTCTCTGATGAAGATTAAATTCCCTGAAAGCTTGTAGTTTACTGTGTGGATGGTAGGTGGTGCTGGTGTAGTACCATCCACACAGTAAACAAACTTTCAGGGAATTTAATCTTCATCAGAGAAGTTTTCATCCTTTCCAATCAAGTTGGTATCATTGAAGACAACATCCTCTTCAGTCTAATTACTACTTCTTCCCGAGGAAGGTGCTTTAATAGCATAGAAATATTGAAGTGTGTGTAAATTTGTGTTAGTGTCTTTTCTTTTATTTGTGTTCTACTAGTAGAACACAAATAAAAGAAAAGACACTAACACAAATTTACACACACTTCAATATTTCTATGCTATTAAAGCACCTTCCTCAGGAAGTAGTAGTAGTAATTAGACTGAAGCGGATGTTGTCTTCAATGATGCCAACTTGATTGGAAAGGATGAAAACTTCTCTGATGAAGATTAAATTCCCTGAAAGCTTGTAGTTTACTGTGTGGATGGTAGGTGGTGCTGGTGTAGTACCATCCACACAGTAAACAAACTTTCAGGGAATTTAATCTTCATCAGAGAAGTTTTCATCCTTTCCAATCAAGTTGGTATCATTGAAGACAACATCCTCTTCAGTCTAATTACTACTTCTTCCCGAGGAAGGTGCTTTAATAGCATAGAAATATTGAAGTGTGTGTAAATTTGTGTTAGTGTCTTTTCTTTTATTTGTGTTCTACTTTTTTCCTAATACTTTATCATTTTATTCATTACTAAATGTTTTTGCTCAATGCACTTTTTTCATACATATTCTTTAATATGTATGAAATAAAGTGCATTGAGCAAAAACAATTGGTAATAAATAAAATTATAGATTATTAGGTAAATGGTACACACACTTCAATATTTCGATGCTGTTATAACAGCTTCCTCAGGAAGTAGTAATTGACTAAACAGAATGTTGTCTTCAGTGATGCCAACTTGATTGGTATGGATGAAAACTTATCTGGTGGAGTTGAAATTCTCTGAATGTTTATTACTCTATGAATGGTAGGGGGTGCTAGTGTAGCCTCTGGGTTGAAATTAGCGAATATTTAGGTTGGGTGGTTTTTTAGATTTTGTGATCCATTGATGTGCCATTTCCCATCTTCTTAACTGAGACATATTCTCTCTTGTTAAATGATTTTAACACATTGATAGTGTAACAACCCCAAAGTTAAGGTTTATGAGTGGAGGCGTATACTGAAACTGGTTTTTCTGGATTCTTTATTTTAGTGTCATGGCGGTGTCCATTCATTCGTCTACGGAGAGTTTCAGTGGTGAGGCCAACATATTGTGCAGTACATTATTGGTATTCTAGTTGGTAAATTAGATTACTGGATTCATGTGTCATTGCCTTTGATGGTATAGATGGAGTTGGTGATGTTGCTAGAGAAAGTGGCTGCTGGATGATGTATTTGGCAGGTTTTGTAAGATGTTTTATTACAGAGCTGAGTGTCTTGTGGTTGAATTAAAGTTGTGTCATTTTCAATTCTGAGTTAAGAGTGTACCAGAAGATTTCTAAGTGATGCAAGCTGTTTATACACAAGGACTGGTGCTTCTTTGAGAATATTGTTGGTAAGGCTGGATGCTTCCAATATGTGAAAACCTGACGCTAATATTTTGTTTATCTTTTGTAGACCTGGATAGTACTTAGTCACTAGAGGTATAGTATCCGATTGTTCGGGTTTGGGTGATTGTGGAGATTCAGCTAGTCGCATTAGGTTATTAATGAGAGGTTTAGGGTATCCTCTCTCTGCAAAGGCTTCTTGAAGGTTTTCAAGGTGGTTTTGAAGACTTTCTGGATCGAAGGAGATGCAGTGAGCCTATATGGCAAGACTATATGGTATAGATCTTTTAGTATTGAATGAATGGCAGCTATCAAAATGCAGATATTATTGTCTATTAGTGGGTTTAAGATTTTGAAGTGGCCATCTGACAGCCTAATGTCCACATCAAAAAATGTTTCCTGGTCGTGGGATTGATTTGAGGTGAACTTCAGAACCAAAAAGTAGTTGAGGTTGTTTAAAAATAAGGTTAGATTGTCTTGGCCAGCTGTCCACCCCATAAATGCCATCGATGAAGCGAATCCAGCAAAGTGATTTGTTGATTTGGCGGTCAAGAAATGTTTTTCCCAGTTTGCCCATGAAGAGATTGGCATACAAATCGTTGTAACCATTGCTGTGCCTTTAGTTTGAATTAAGTTCTGATCCATAAATTGAAAGTTGTTCTTTTATAATATAAATTTAGTTATATCTACTGGTGTGCGAAGGTTCGAGAAGTCGAAAATCAAATCTCCTTCGGCTTCAACTTTGAAATCTACAATAACCTTCACATATCCGAAAAATTTTGAAGGAAGGATACAACTTTAATAAATTATCAAACAATTTAATTTTATCTTACTAAATATTACATTGTTCAATATTTTATAATTTTAAAATCGTTGCTAAACAATTTTAACACTAAAAATACTTATAATAAATAACACCATATTCACTGGTATGAAGCAGAGGAAGCACTTTAGTTGTGCTGTCATCGCAGCTCATTTCTAATGCTTGGTCTTTAATATTCTATCTCTTTAGGATTATCTGTGACAAATTTATAAGTGCATTTTTATACACATTCACATTCTCTTTATTATTCAAAATGGCTGATAACGAAAAGTAGGAGACAGAATTTAATTTATAATTATTATCATAGAAATGCAGATAAAAAGACATGCATATGTAAAGTTTGCAAAATAATTTTATAAACTCCACAATGTAGGTAAATATTAAAAATTAATTGATAATTTACTAAGCTTATCAGTAAGTCTGTGTGCATTAATTATTAATATAGTCCTTAGGTAACAAATAAGGAAATTTTCCTGGGCCTTGTTACTGATAAAAACAAGAATCCCAGGTAGCTGTGACTTCGACTTTCCTTCACAAGTTTCAAGGTTCGCTTCACATTTAAAAAGTGGCCTTCTCACACACACCTAGTGAGATCCAGAATAAATAATGTTGTATGTGTGGTATTAATCGGACGCTTGTTGAGAAAATGTTCCACTGCAGTCAGGCTCTAACATTTTCCTAACATTCTATTACCCTCCAAGTAAAATTGATCTGTTACTGATTAAAACTTATATTTACCATTTGAGTTGAGCAGCAACTTTTGTTGATTTACATTGTATTTTAAAATAATAAAGCCAAAGAAAAATTATTTATTAGAAGAGAAAGTTTATTCAATTTCAAGATACTATTAATAGAAAATAAGAGTCCCTCAATATTTCCCTTCATCTGATTTAAAAATAACCTGACTTTAATAACAATATTGAATTTATTTAAGGAATCTAATTTATGTAATCAGTTTTTTTACTTAAAAAAATGTACAATATTAATATTTTTCTAAAACTCAAACTATTTTTCCATTTAAACTTGGCTCAAAGTGAAAAATGCCTACTTGCTCACGCATAATAAATATAGGATTTTTTTTATAGAATATCCTTTTAGAAAACATCTTTTTTTTCCTGCACTCGACATTCTTAACATTTAACTGTATTATTAATGTTATTTATATGTATTAATAATTGTTATCAATCGTGACAGCTGTAGATCATATTACTTGACATATGACTACATGAAAGTAGCTCTAGCAATTTATGTTTAGCTGTCAAATAAGGCTATTCTTGTGAAAATCAGACTTTACTCTTATATAAACATTGTTAGGTAAATAGTTTGCTTTATTCTTTTCTTTAATAGTGTAAACAACCGGAAGTGACCTCTTAATGTTTCAAACTGGCAGGATAAGAAGCGTAAACAACCCAAAGACAGTGGAAAAGAGTATGTTTCGAACCATGGCAAAGGAAAAGTGATTGCTGCAAAAACTCTCCCAAATACTTCGAAAGTGTGTTCCGACAAATGCAAAAAGTCTGGTTGTGTGGATTTGAATTTAGCTACAGTTCGCTCATTGCATTCACAGTTTTATAGTGCATGTTACAATGAGCAAACCCTTCTACTGCTGAGGTGTCTCACTATTCGTGAACCGCAAAACAGACGATCGGGAAAAACAAATGCAACTTCACGAAAACACGCAAGTTTCGATTTCAATGTGAATGGGAAAGACGTGTGCCTTAAAACGTTGTGCAATACGTTTTCTGTGACTCCCCGTCGCACTCAAATACTTCAAGACAAGCTGAAGGGTGGTGAGTTTGTACCCAAAGACAAAAGAGGAATACATTTGAATCGACCACATGTGAAAGATTTTAACACTAAACAACTCATAAGGGATCATATAAATAGTTTCCCTCAAGAAATCAACCATTATAGCCGTAGTGAGTCCTCAAGAGAAAGTCTCAGTCCAGACTTTCAGACGGATGTATCAACTTTTTCGAGAGAAGTACCCAAACATAGAGGTGAGTTGTACAATATACAGAAAAGTATTTAAAACAGATTTCAATCTACATTTCGGTACACCCAGATCTGATACATGTAAGACATGTGATAAATTTTATGTAAGGCTGTTGCAAGCTTCTACTGAGCAAGAACGTGCGGAAATTCAAAGAGACAGCGCCATACACCACAGCAAGGCCGACCAGGCGTATAAAACCCTAGCAGATGATGGAAAAAACTCCAATTTTGTAACCATTTGTGTAGATTTGCAGCAAGTGTTATTCACACCTAATCTCACACACTCAGATGTTTACTACCAAAGACAGTATGCGTCATATAATTTGGCAATACATAATTTGACTTTTAACTGTGCCACTATGTTTCTTTGGCATGAGTCTATTGCTAAGCGCGGAGCAAAGGAAATTGCATCATGTATTTTGAAATATGTAACAACCACATACCGTCCACTCTCTCCAGGAGAGGAAAGGAAACTCATTGTCTGGTCAGATAGGTGCACTGGCCAAAACAATAATTGGACCACATTGCACATGTATCATTCTTTGATCAGTGAGGGCTTTTTCACGGAAATTCAACAAAAGTTTTTGGTCACAGGGCATAGTTTTTTGCCCTGTGATCGAGACTTTGCTCTAATCGAGCGAGCAAAGAAAAAAATGAAAGCGCTCGTGCCTAGCGACTGGAAATATGTGATTGGTGCAGCCAAAGTAAATGAGCCATTCACCATTTTTGAAATGCAGCAAGAGAATTTCAAAGATCTTGAAGTTCTCTCGAGGGGGTTCAAAAATAAAGCCAAACTCCAGATCACAAAATCTGTGTGGTATAAATTATTGGCCGATGATCCAACAACTCTTTATGCTCGAGAATCTCACAACGTATTATGACCATGGGTTCCCTACCGGGTTTTCGTAAACATCACACCAGTCATATACTGTGATTTGCCTCCTTTATACACTGAACCACTACCAATTTCAAAGGAGAAAAAAAAGGATCTCCTGGCAATGTCTGAGTACCTTGTGGACACAGAACACCAGGAATTTTACAAGAATCTACGTTCTGTTTAAAATAAAATAAAAAGTTTTCTTGCATTTAATGTGTTTTTTTTTCAAACTTAATTTGTCAACAGAAATTTTCATACCTACTCTCGAGTTTTTAATTTTATAAAAGGTGGTAATGCATTATTTCACTTCAATATTTTTGAACATGTCTTCAAGATTTCAATAAAAGCATTTTGCAACGATTTAGTCATTGTTTTAATTTTTTCGAGTTATTACACATGACGCGGAAAAACGTTGTATGTTGTTCCCGGAGGTGAACCGTTGAGCTGTAATGATCAAAATTAGTTTTTTGTTTTCCTGTAAAGTTGGAAAAAGTGACATACAACGTTTTTCCCGCCACCCCTTCATTTGTGTTCTTTGCAAAATTTGTAATCATTTGAACTGTTATGAGTCTTAATTGTGGGTTTTATTTAGATGTGATTTAAAACTACAAGATATGTTTATAAAACATGATTTATTTAGACTCAAACCAATCTTAAATTGTTTGTTGAACTGTTCTTGTAAGCAAATAGCTTCTATGAGTGTTACCCAAATATGTAATTGGATTATTTCTTATATGAAGGAAAGTATTCCAAGACCTATAAACTGTTTTACACATTTAACTTTAAATTAACTTTCAAGTACATTAATAATCTTATCTATACTATCTAGAACATGATCAAAGCAACAAGACTTTGTTGTAATCTTGTATACTTAAAGAAATTATATTACCAAAATATCCAGGTGTTTATAGATAACATCTTTTCTTCATATCAAGAACTTTTTGAATGTATGTCTGGTCCCACTTTGTTTTTGCACACTATAAATTAAATACTGAAAACATTTTTTTTAACACTGTATCACTAATACACCTTATTTATACGTTTAGATTTGTATACATTATTTCCATAACCATTAATGAGTTCTTTAATGCCTAGGCCAATGGTATACAAACTGCATTTCAACTCCCTGGTCAAATAACTATAGATTTTTTTTAAAGAAAGAGGTTAAATAAAAAGAAAGATATCCATTTTATCAAACAGATAATTTCAACACTTGTGATTTTTAATTTTTTTAAATGACAAACTTCTCACTAGTGACTATTTTTTCCAAAAATATATGATTTTAAATGACACTCCTATTTTAACTATTCATTAATTACATTTAGGCCTATTTAATGTAATTCCTAAATGATTAAGGTAAACTTGAACCAAGAAAGTGTAGGAACTACTGGTCTAGGCGACTTGGAAAATTTATCTGTTTCATAAATTATGTATAATATTATTCAACAATGTGTGAAGTGTAATAAAGTGCAATAGTTTGAGAAGAAAAGAAGAGAGAAGTGTTTTTTTTTATCCAGGCCTAACTTAACTATCCTTTCAGGTTGGCTTCCTTCTCTATAAATGACTTTACACTATTGTACAGTGTTTCTACACGGTCTTATATATTTCCAAGCTATTAGGCAATAATACATTTTAGTATAATACTATTGAAATAAAAGTGAATAAATCATAATGTAAATCTACTTTTTTGTCTTATTACATTTATTTTTTAATACAATTTATTTGAAGACTTTACAAAAGAATGGTTCAGAAGTTGGTCTTGTACTTCTTGAGCTCAACCATGATGTGGTGAATGTTGGTGAGTTGTGGTCGAGCTGTGGGTGTCAACAGTTTGTGGAAGCGGTTGTAGTACTGTACCAGCTGTGTAAGTGCAAGTTGAAGGAGAGACGATCCAGTGACCAGATTTGGGAATGATGACAACACCTCGTGGTTCAACTCGTCCAACGCATTCTTCCAATTGCCGTTAAAAGATTGGATGAGACTCAGCATTTTCTCTGTTCACAAGATACATCATTTCACACATTTATTCATGAGTCTCTACTAACCTTGTTTTTAATCTCACTAAGATATGTCATGGTAACTGAATTGCTAACTCATATAGTATAGTGAGCAGGTGGCCCAAAGGTTGGGGTTCAAATCTTGGTGAGGTGTAATGAGGGTGATTTTTACTTAATGATTTCCCAATCTACCCTCAAATTCAGGTGTATTTCCTCTAAATTCCAACGTTCCTCATTCCTACCTCATTAATTTAGTTAAATGCATAAAGCTCGAATGTGTAGTAAAATAGAGAGTAATGCATTTTAAACTTTTAAATTGTTAATTTGTAGATTAAAATAAAATTTTGTAAAGACCGTGAATTAACTCATTCGATTAAAACAAATGAATTTAAGCTATTAAAAAGTAATTCCATCTTGTTTGTGTTAAAAATTTATATTGTCAATGTGTTAAGTATTATCCAATATTATGTGATGTTTTAGAAGATAAGGTCAGAAAGTACTGTCAATTTTTGAAGTGAACATGACAAAATATCCATTCAAACCTCAAAGTACTGTGGCCTACTTACTTTCGTGTTTCTTGAGTTCATCAGCTTTTCCCTTCTCAACCATTGCCTCTCCTTCCTTTACAAACTGGATTATCCCTCCAAAATGTGGGCTTAGAATCTCTTCCACATACTCAGCACTGCGAGCATTCAAACATTCACGAAACTTATCAGCTTCTTTTGAGTTGTCTCGAGTGCGTTCCTGAGAAAAGGATTTTATTAAACCCTTACAAAAACCAGCCTGAATACATGGTAAAGATTAAGTGTACAGTATAGCTAGTAACTGTATATAACCACTTTGTTACTTGCTTAAATCACGAGAGTACAGTGATTATCTAACCTTCACTTAAAAAGCTCATGGGTTTTCGTCAAAGCAAGTAAGATATGGTGGTTATTAGATTACTCTTAATTGATAATGGGTTGTACCACAAGCAAGCATCATCATCATAGCTATAAAAAAAAGATATACAAAATTTGAAGAAGGGAAAAAGTGAGTGCTAGAATCCAAATTGTTTAGGGCCCGAGTGTTTCAAAGGGTCTCTCTCTACCTTAGACTTTAAAGTAAATAATCATACATTAATTCATTATATTATTAGTGTGTAGTGAATAGTGAAGGGAAGAGAACAGTGTACTGGTACAGTCTTGTCAAATCTTGCACTGCAACAACCCATGAGCAAAATTTTAGTTTCTATTAATTAATAATAATTTTCCAATATTTATTGTTGTATGTTTTAGCTAAATTATGAGCTAAAGGAAAAAGTTGCTTGATTTAACAAATCATTGACAAAATAAAAAGGCGAGGCCTACACAGCTGAAAAATTACAAACCATCAAAACACCCAGGATCATGTCATAATTGTTGATTAGGAATATAAGTTGTTCCTTGCGTTGAGGGAAAATGGCTGCCATCTTATAAATGAAATATTCCACTTCTTCTTGTAAGTCAGCCAACAATCTATTAACTTGTTCATTGGGGAAACTTTCACTGATGCCAACAATGGCCGCACTGAATTCGGCATAGCGGCGTGTTATCTAAAGCACATTGAGATTGGAGTCATATCATTTATGAGAACATGGAAAATATGTATATTATAAAACATTTCTGAAAATAGCTATATCTTAATGTAGCATACCTTCCAAACCATTGGGCTTAAAGTGTACCAAACTCTTGATTTGAAATATTTGTGAAAAAATATGAGTACACAATACCAATGAAATAATTAAAATTTACAAAAATTGTACAGAAAAATGCATCAAAATGGCCGCATCTCCTTTTGATGTGATTTATCACAAAACCTGTAGGTACATAATCGTATTGGTTTTGTTCTATTAATTGTTACAACAATAAAGGACGTACTAATGTGTTAAAATTTAAAAAACTTTAAATTTATGATAAACTAGTTAAAGTTAGGCCTGAACAAGAAAGACAACTTGCCTTCAGGAAATTTACCGGTGGGAAATGATTATTGCCAATAGATCAGGAATGATTTTTTTTAATATGAATAAATATACTATACAGTATATTAATTTTTTAAATATAAGATCCAATTTAAAACATTTGCCTACTTGACAAAATTGAGTTCACTGAAACTACAATTAAAACAAAGTCAATTATAATAAAATCATGAAACTTTAGTTATCTACATATATAAAATCTAGTGACATCTTATACAACGGAAATAATTGGGGATCATCAGTGTGGATTTTGACGAAAGAGATCAACAACGGATGATATTTTTACTATTCAACAAATATTAGAAAAAAAAGTAGGATTACAACATAAGAGTTTATCAATTATATATAGTTTTTAAAAAGACCTATGATTCAGTTAAAGAAGAAATTTTAGTCAAATGTGGGATACCAGAAAAACTTGTCAAGCTAATTGGGGTATGTTTGACAGGTACTCGCGGCAGTACAGGTTGGATGTCACTTATTAGATACTTTTGAAATATATAGTTGGTTGAGATGCATTTTCCCCATTACTTTTTAATCAAGCCTTAAAGTATGTTAATTAAATTGTAAAATGCAGCTATTAGAATATGCAAATGATTTTAAGTTTCTTAGGTAATAGTAAGGAAGCTGTTGCTAGAAATGCGGAAATTGTACTAAAGGCTGGTAAGAAAATTGGTTTAGAAGTGAATTCTGAAAAGACTAAGTTAAGTATATGATCACACAGAGAACAAAGAATGAGGACGATTATTTAGAGATCAATACAAACAACACCTAATTTGACATAGTTATAATTTTAAATATTTAGAAATAATTTTAACTGGCGACATTATACCAGAAATTAGTAAAAGAATACAGTTGGGAAAAATCATGCAATTACTCAGAAAGTTGTTAACATCCTGCCTGCTGTCAAGAAATGTAAAACTCGGAATATAAAAATCAATAGTTTTACTGGTAGTCCTCTATGGTTGTGAAACGTGGTCTCTCTCACCTTACATGACAAACGGAAATAAAGGGTTTCGGAAAAAAAAGGTGCTTAAGAAGATATTTGATCCAAAAATTAATAAAGATATTGGGGAGTGGAGTAGTTGCATACCCAGTGCTCCTCACAAGACATTGTCCGCATATTCAAATCTCGCAGACTATGGTGGGAAAGATATGCAGCATTTATGGAAGAATTTAGAACCGTGTATGAGAAGGTATTGAATAACAAGCCCAATGGGGAGAGACCATTTGGAATACCTAGATGCATCAGTCAAGTTATAAAATTCCTAATTAATCCACTGTAAAATGAGGTGAAAATATTCACTTCTGCTACTAAACAAGGATTTGTAGATTTTAAAAAGTAAAAAATTATTTTAAAGGTTTCTGAGAATACTCAAATTTTGTAAGCAGGTGGTGGAAAACATTACGAGAAAGTAGTGAATAGACATCTGGCCAATGTTATGTTAAGATCAACAATTGAGAAAAATGGTTTAAATATAATGGAGAAGGGTAGTACAGGGTGTCTACAATCTGGGAAAATGGGAATGTTATGTAGTCGAGGAAAAAACGGAAATAATTAATGAACAAATAAACAATAAAATCTGGGAAAATGTTATTTTACTCAAAAAATTAAATATATTAATCATAAAACAATCTAAGCAGAGCGAAATTTATCCACTACAGAATAAAAATGTCTTGCGAGCACTGACTTATTTAAATACTCCGTGCCAGTTATCTATCGCGAAAGCCATCTTGCAGCTAGGTCAGGTGTGATAGTGGCCGAGGAAAGGAGAAAGAGCAGGTTTAAACAATTTAACTCATCGGCCGGACCAAATCGGATGTTACTTACAGACTTCTTTTAAAGAACGAACGCATCATGCCAGTGGTCAGAGTTAAACATCGTTTACATTTGATTTATCCTACCCAAAACTTGCAAGCAGAATATATACATATATTTATTTATGCATTTCACATGTTTCATAATCATTATCTTGTGATAGCAATCAATAAGAATTATCTTTATAAATGTATGTTATATTTTTCTAAATATTTGTTTGGTATATTATGTTATTATATTATACACAATATGAGCAAACTTATTCAAAATGACTATTGGCTTGCTATTTTCTAAGTAAATTGCAATGTGATCCAAACTGGGTTTTTTTTGTGTGTGTGTTTTCTGTAGCTGTGTAATATATGTTATAATTTTCTAGTTCTAAACTATGTTGATCCAGATTAAAACAACCTTTTTATTTAGATTTTAAAACATATTACTAAAAAAATTAATAACAAATACGTGAGGGAAGGGTATGACATATTTTTGAGTTGGGAATTTCAGGATATGATCAGGGGAAATCAGTGAAAAAGTCAGGAATTTCCCTGGTCAAGTTGAGTAGACAGATAAATTATATTGAAAGGAATCTCTTTGTAAGAATTGTATAACACAGACAGATAAGTGCAAGATTGTATCATGTTAACATGCGTGAAAATGTACATCATGTTTAGCCTGTGAAGTCGCAGTCTTACCTTACCTTGAAGACAAGGACTATATTTAAGCTTGCTAACTTTCAGGGTAAAAGAAGAGTACATCTAAATGTATATTATATTCTTTAAATTAAAAAATGCCACCTGGACATAGGAATTTAACCCAGAACTTTTGGCTTACTACGCCAATGCTCTAACCACTGAGCTATCAAAGAATCATACCATGACTAGGGTCACTCTCCACTCATATTTTAAGGCAGAGTCTGTATGGGTGTGTGTAAATTGTCATCTACAAATGTGTGCTCAATTAAGATTACGAGCTATCAGCTGACACAGCCAACAATGACTTGGTAGTTGGTTTTTTGCCGTCGATAGTACAATTACAACTATACTGTAACAATGCACATTTCATGATGGATTAAATAGCTAAGCTATTATGTTTGTTAATTACGGTTATAGATGCATCTAAATATCGTTCTTTAAATTGAAAAATGACACCTGGACATGGGTATTGAACCCGAGACCTGGATAGCTCAGTGGATGGAGCATGGGCATACTAGGCCAAAAGTCCCAGGTTCGATTCCAAAGTCCAGGTGTCATTTTTCAATTTAAATTATATATTTAGATGTGGCTATAACCGTAATTAAAAAATATAATAGTTACGCCATGTAATCCATCTTAGAACTATATTGTTTTAACTTTCGTATTTTGTGAAAGTCAGCACCAGGTATATAGATATACTCCAGATGGGAAGGCAATTGAATGGTTGCACCTTACATTAAACAATACAAAAATTGAATATTTATAAATAGAATTTCAACCACTATTTATTAAAAGATTACTTAAAAATTAAACTTGATATTTACTGTAGCTCATTTTTTAATTTTGTCTAGAAAACAGACTATTTTAATTTTCAAAGCACATTATTTACACTGTAAAAAATAATAATGTTAATGTCATGTCAACAAAATAAAAAAGTTGAAAAATAAATTAGTTTTATTTGCATAATTAAGTTACCTACAAATTCTGAGTCTAAAATCTTGGACAAAGTGATGAACACTAAAACGAAAGAGAAATATATTAATATACTAGAAAATAGAAATAAAAAATAAATGTTTAAAAAAATTTGATGTAATGCATTCATTATAAAGTCTAATTTTCTTGGATATGCTCTTATTTGAAAACTAGTAAAGTTACTAGATCTACTTTCATGTATTCATATTATGATCTGCAAATGTCACATTTGATTGATATTATCAAAAGGCTACCTATAAATTAACACTAACAAATAGTGAAATGTCCAGAATAAGCTCAAAGCCAAAATTTGAAGAAAAAACATTTATCGCATATTTATTGAACCCAGGCACAACTCTATAGGCCTACTCATAAAATATTCAAGAAGCTTGATTGAGCTTGAGTTGAATGAAAGAACCTTGAAAGTACACACCCCTAGTGTTATTGTTTTTATTATTATTATTATTATTATTATTATTATTATTATTATTATTATTATTATTATTATTATTATTATTAATAATAATTTCATTTTACTAACCAAAATAAAGATAAAATTTCAAATTAATTTAATCATTCTTAATTTTTCTAAGGACCAGCTATTATGTTAGTTATATTATATTATTATGTCTTAAGCATTGGAAATTAATTTAATTTTTATTACATTGAATATGTTAAAAACTATATCTTTAAGTGATTTGTTTCAATTATGACAAAACAAAAATATATTGGTAGTATTTTTCTAACTTATTCAAGTGAGCTACAAAATGTACCTACCTATAAAAGGTTTTCTGGATAAACACACTTGGTTTACTTGTAAATAAAAAAGTACTAGCTCTCACTAATGCTGCTAACCATACTTTTGAGGTCAAAATTAAATTTCCCCTAATACTACTACTTAAAAATATATATATATAATTATAAACTAAAACTATGTTTACAAATTTAAATATAAATTAAAAATAATACCAGGAAACCAAAATCAAACCAGGAACCTTTGGCTTAGCCCATTAATAATCTAACAATGAGCCTACTTATTGTTTGGGTAGTATTCATTGGATATGTGAGAATTGCCTGTTACTTGGAAGCCAATCAAACACACCAGTAACTTCCAAGTCGTAATTTAAGCTGACATTTTACTAGATTTAACGGTACATGTCTTGTATGTTTTCACAATTTATTTAAACTATCATTTGATGATACCAAATAAATGATATTTTCAATGTATTAGATTTACCAATATTAACATTCAGAGATAAGACACTTTCCTAAACTTGTTTCGAATCAGTACATCAAATTGAATGGCTGTCAAGTTTGACTCATGATAATTGTCCCAAATTTTAGGATACTGCATCAACCCAATTAAAGTTTATTATGTAATGGTATATTATTCATAGATGAGAAGAGATGGATCAGCCAAATTAACTTTGTTGTACTGTCACAGCTTCTGTACTGAACACACAAAGCTATGAGAATTGTATTTATACCCGTTACTGTGGCCGGATGGACTAAAGCCTCACTCTCACAATAGACTAGACTGCTGATGACAAGGAGTTTGAGGTATGGATCCTGGTGGGGTGTACTGAGCGTGTTTTTTTCCTAAATGGCTTTCCATTCTCCTTCTACAAAAATGTGGGTACACTTCCTCTAAATTCAACCATCTTCATCCCTAACACACTAAAATAACTAATACATATGCACATTTAACGCCTTAGCTCAGTCGGTAGTATGTCTGTCTACTGAGCTAAGAGTCCCGGGTTAAATTCCCAGCATGGCTGAAAAATGTATTAATGATGAAATGTGGCTTTACCCTTTCAAAAAATTGATGAATTAATGGCCGGGGACTGGATGTTGTGCCTGTCCTATTCTTAAGTTAGATTATAGAGCATATGAAGCTTCGACAGGCCTCGCAAGTGGATAGTGGAAAATATATGGCTTGAATAAAAAATTGACCCAGACCACAGGCTGGAAACTGTAATGGATATAAAGTATATTATATATGCATATAATCTGAATAGGTTGTAAGACGGGGTGATAAAAAAATTGTATTCATAGAGAGGTATTATTATTATCATCGCATCTTACTACCTGTTCGGGTTACACGCACTTACACTAATGTGTAATGGTAGAGTGATTGTGAGATTAAATGGAGGACCTACAGTTTAACGTGGGATCCGAACCACGGTGGAGGCCTGGAATTCCACACATTCACAAGTTATGATTAATACATGTCTTGTTAGAGGTGAAGGAAGGGTTTGGCAATCAGATAAATCTGTGTCGGGATCGAGGATTAAACCCCGAACCCCCAACACAGAGGTGTGACATCTTACCCCTAGATCGCTAGGTCACCCATTTATAGAGTAATTCAAAGCAAAATAAATCAAACAATACTTACATAATGAGGACCCATCTCTTTACTAAATTTAGTTGGGTCACAATCTTTAATACTCTGTATGTTTAATCTGAATACATACTCAAATCTGAAAAAATAATGAAACCATTTCAACATGCTTAAAGTTCAAATGCATTAGCTACTCACAAAATAAAAACTCCAGTAACTCTCCAAAACAAAGTCTCCAGTAATTTTCTAAAACAATGTCTTATTTGTTTCATACTTAACCAATAACAATCTTACCGTGGCCATATCAATGACTGAAGACTGTCCCAATAATGATCCAATGCAGGGACAGCACGCTTGTGACACATCATTTGATAACGCAAGATCAAATGTAGGCATAGAAACAGGGCAATTGTATCATAGCAGTCTTGAACAAATGTCTCCAAGTTTTTCTGAAAACACATCGTGTACTCATATATCAAATCAAAATAGTGTTGTTCAAAACAAGCACCGTCACGAGTGTAGCTTAAATCGATTTGCCATTTGTTTATATGATTGAGTTGTTAAATTTAGAGATGGGATCATTATATCCTTGAATCCTTAATAAGGAGCTTTACAGTTGACGTGGCAACATACAACCAGCGTTACACTAATTTATCAATAGGTTTACCTCAACTATCATGAATACCATATTTCTTATGTAAAATTGAAGGTAACATTATGCTAGAAGTCTTGGCATCATTAGAATTTTAATAAAAACTCCTAATAATTTGATAAAAAATAAAATAAATATTAATATATGTGTTTGCGCTTCATATGATGAAATATGAAGAAAATTTAAATTTTCACTAATTAAATGCACTGCGTAAATAGTTTATGCTTCCAATGGTATAATCACATCTGGGTGTTTAAATTAACTGAAAACACTCTTCTAAAACTATTTTAATATATCGCTAGTTATGATTGAAATGTAGATAGGTATTATACCTCCCTTTTATTCTTGCTAAAAGCCCATTAAGTATGCTTGGTTGCTGTCACTCAGAGCCGAAGGTTTGTAAATATTTCAATGATCTTTACTTGTAACGTTGCTAATATACCAACCGGAGCAAGACACATTGTTCAGGTGCAAGTTGTTTTACAGTAATATGATTAGTTGTGAATTTATTTTAAATTGTGTACGAAATTGGAGAAATCATCCAGATTTTATAAAAATAATTTTGAATATTAAAAAATTAGAATAAGCTCAAAAGAAATTTGGTAGATTGTTTGTCTATTAGTGTGGTAAATTTAATGTTTATGTTTGTTATGTAAGGGCTATTTAATTTTCTTAATCAATATTAAAACCAAAAGTAAATTATATTTCTTTTTAAATTAGCACCATTTTTTACTACCTGTTTAGGCTATATGCATATGTGCTAATTACACACAAGAGCGAGGCGAATTCAGTTGGTGTGAGATATCTAAGAAATGTATGTGGAAAAACTCGTATGGACAGAGTCAGTAATGAATGGGTGCTGAGGTAGTGTGGTTTGGTCATGTTGAGAGGATAAGTGTGGATTGAGTGACGGATCAAATAATGAAGGTAAAAGTGTGGATCAAAAGGAAGGGGTAGGCCATGTGAGACGTGGCTAAACTTTGTAGATGAATCTGTGAAAAAGAGAAACATTCAGAGATTTAAGAATAGGTGTATGGGTGTTTTTGAAGCGAAGGGAGTATGCAAGAATAATGAAGTGTGGATAAAGTTAGTGAATATGGACTAAGTATGAAGCTGTTTTTTGAGCTATAAGCACAGTTTCCTGCCTACCTTGTAAGGAAACAGAGTGATTAGGTATATATGTATGTACCACATTATCAATTCATAAATTGTGTTGTATTAAAAATCCTTTAAGATGACAAGTATTTGGTTTAGCCCATTGAGGTTGTAATATTTTTTCACATAACTGTAAATAGTGGCGGGAATTATATGCTCAAAAAATAGGCTATTTTTGTAGTGTTTCAAAATCATTTTTTTCTGGCTTTTAATTTTATTTTAATCTATTATTTTGTTTTGAATTTAATCAAATACCTTTTAAAATGTTGCATAACAACACATAACCACTTTAATAGTTCATAAGTGTATCATAAGCTTGTAATACAATTACCTTGGCCTAGCTCTATTCCATCTTCTTCGCTGTTTGAATCAGTATGTGACACTGCTCACAACACTATCTGAATCACTTTCCTCACCTATTTCCATTTATGAATCTCATAATTACTAATAAATCTAATAAATCTTCAATTTATTTTGTTAGCAAATCACTTTTCCTGCATTTATAGTCAATGTTTGTTTAGAATGAATCCAAAGATAACTAAACTATAAGCAAACCAACTAATCAACAAGCTCATTATAAAAATAATTTTACGGCCTACTTGATGTCAGATCATGGTATAAAATAAAATAGTGTGAAATAATACATTTTAGAGCTTGCGGAAAAAAAGAAACATGTAGTCTTTGAAGTGAACGAAACAGTTCCGTAAATCAACCGTTAGACCCTTTTCTTATCATACTGTATGTCTACTCTATTGGGTTAAAACTATCCATTTTTAATATTAGGGAAATTATTTAAAATAATGATAGCATAATAGAAACAAATAAAAATGTTGTTAATAATGTTATACTTATAATTAATGTAATTTAATATAATATATTGTGAAAAGAGTAGCACAACCCTACCGATAAAAGATTGAGAGTTTTTCCCATTATCTGGTTGAAAAGGTCCAAAGCTGAAGCTCCACACACCATGAAGAATTCTGTTAAGAATAAATATTCTCGACAAGCATTGTCCAACAGCGCATATTTCTCACTACGAAACAAGGCTTCATATGGATACTGCAAAGGGGAGAAAAAAGCATTTCATTTCAGTGCACTACAATATATGTTTATTTTAACTGGAATTAATAGAAACAAAATTGTAATTCTTAAATAGTTTTAGTTTATGAAAAGGACTAGGAAAACTAATGAGATAAATTTCCAATTTGTTTATTAAGATTGACTAAAATTCTACTTTTATTGTGGCAATACTAAGAAAAACTATACATTTTTCTGGGCATTGTTATAGCTATGCTAGTTTAGTGATACTACAGATACACAAGGTGAGTGCAAGAGAGTGATTGATTCTACTTCTAATACGCATAACGTAATTTAGAGTGAAAATAAGCTTGTTCTATTCCCTCCTCCACCCGCTGCCAAGCCTACCGCTCGCCCCCAATAAGAGCTAGTAACTCCTATGACAATATGCCTCAATTTGTTAACTAACTAGCTCTGGTCAATTTGCCAGTTCAACTACCAGTCAGATCAAAGTCACTTAATAGAAATTGGGTGTGGTATGAGGGGTTCTGAGGCTTAGCTAAGTGCAGCCTCAGATGTAATAACATTATTATCATTATCATTATTATTATTATCATAACCACATATTACTACCCGTTCGGGTAATATGCACTTACGCTAATGTGTAATGGTAGGGTGATTGTGAGATGAAATTGAGGACCTACAGTTTAACGTGGGATCTGAACCACGATGGAGGCCTGGAATTCCACATATTCACAAGTTGTGATTAATACATGTCTTGTCAGAGGTGAAGGAAGGGTTTGGCAATCAGATACATATATAAGAATGGTGGATCCTAGTTAAAATTATTTTCTTATGGTTTAAAAAGTAAGGAAGTATTAAGTTATTTTCTTATGGTTTAAACAGTAAGAAAGAGTTAATTAAAATTTAATGTATCTACGACCTTGTATACAATGTATCAAAGTTATATTTTTTTATTGGGAATTTTAGGGGCACTTTATTATGCAAAGCAGTATACCATTTGAATATCGAGCCGTAAGCCTGGTCTTAAAATGTAACCAGTGTGAAAAAAAACTATATTATGCACTCTTTATTTTAGTTATACTTGATATAGTTTATATATTTTATTAAAATTATGTATGTTCTAAAACGGAGGATGCAAACCCCTCCCCCCTCTCAAATTCCCACTGGGTTTGTTGGAAATTCAACTTTAGCGTTGTGCAAAAAACATTCATACTATAAACTTGGTCATTAAAGAAATAAAGTAGCATATTTATTTTTGTCCAACCCATTTGCTTTTTGTCATTATTTCTTTTTGTTAAAAGAAAGTGATGAATTGAATAATTTTTAAATGCTTGCAGTTGAAAGTACATTTATAGGACATTTGTTTCATTTAAAGGCATAATCTAGTGTGTTTGCTAGTCCGTAGGCTCGATTCTGATGCCATCCCCTCCCTCAGCTGACCTTGGGGATGTGCAGGCACCTCCCTTGTATATTTGTAGTACCATGCTTCATAGAGACAAAAAGTAGAAAATTTGTCTTAGTGCGGTCACATTAATTTGCAATTTTCAAATGTATGAAGAAGATATTTTAAAGAAACAATTTACAAAATACATTTTCAAAAAAGATTTTGTTCTTAGTGTGCTTATTAAATAACATTTAACAGGGTTATTAATAATCTAATCCCCTGCACTGCTGGTCACACAGTCTAGGCTTACAATTGACTGGATTAATGAGAAAGAAGTTGAGGTTTGAATTTTAACCAGGCGAACTGGAAGATGATTTTTACATTCGGAATCTATCAACCCCTCTTCGCACTAATGAGATTATATTCTATTCAAATTTTTTAACTAACCTTCTCTATACTCTGCCTCATAGATTGAGCCATTAAATAGCCCTAATATTAAAACATATCAACTTTAAAAACGTCAATAGATGGAATTAAAATTGTAATCAAAAAGATCTATATATATATATCTGAAGAGGGAATAAAATGCTGTTTTCATGGGTAAAACCAACACCCATGTATCAGGCCAAGATTTGAACTCGGTCCAGACCTCCCAGGTCAAAGTAAAGCACATCAGTCAAACAAAATGGTGCCTAGCTCTCCTAATACATATGTCTAGCTAAAAATATAATTAAAAGTGTGTTTGAGAGATTATATGCATTCTAGAGATGGAACCCTCAAATCCTTAGATATATTCAAAATTCGAGGATTCAAGAAGATTTCAAATTTGAGACCCAAATCCTTAGATAAAAGAGGTTTTTTTTCAATTTTTCAAGTAAAAATACTTTAGGGCTCTAATACCGATTATTGTTGGTTTAGAACGAATAATAATTATAGGATGAACTTAATAACCAGACCCAAGATCAGTAATTTAACACTAAACTGAACATATGAATGTTATAATGAAAGGATTATAAGAATGAATATTAACATCTAGTTACTTTCTATTATTCTATTATATTTATATTTACTCTCATGATGATAATTTTTTCCAAGAATCTGATTCAAGATTTGAAGGTAATTTGGAAATTCGGATTTTAAATTTAGTGGATTCAACCCAACTATAATGTGTTCACATGATTTTTATTTAATTACCTTGAATAATGTGTTATGCCTTTGCATAACACAATGCAAAAAAATCAAATTTAAACATATTGGGACATTACTGCAAAAGATTACAGTAAGACCAATGTATTTGCACCTGTCTAAAATATCACAGTGATCTCTAAACAGTAGATTTTGCAAGATTCTTTGTGTTTTCCTAGTTTTTCCAGACAAAAAAAGTACCTATGTTTTCCAGGTGTGTGTGCCAGCTCTGTTATTGTGAGTGTACTGGCTATTAACAATTTAAAATATTTAAACTTTCTTTAGAAGAGAACAGAGTGAGGAGGTTTGAGTCTAAGAAAATGCATTAGCATTCACCTGGAATGATAGGGTTGAAAACAGCCTCAGTGAACATGCAATCAAGTCCCAATCTAGAACAATTACATGTCAATCAAAAAGCTATTAATGACTTCATTTTATAAGAGGTGAAGAGGGAATGGAGTTAAGCAAAAGGTACTAAATGGGCATTTGAAGTATGTGTGGAAATACAGTATATAAGAAAACCAGCCTCAATGCAATAGTAATCAAGACTCAACTTCCTTTATATTCCAGTCGATTCAAGCACTCAAGTTGAGAAACTAGCCCTCCAGGGTAAGTAAAACCTTGCTAATAGTTTATTAAAACTCGCAGCCATGGAAACATGAGGTAGCTCTGCTCATATTGTCTGGTTTACCAAGAACAGGGAGGTTGGGGTTCAAATCAAGGCAGGGTGTAGTGAAAGTTGTTTTTTCTAAATGTTTTCCCACTCTACATCTTCAAAAATGTGCGTACATTTCCTATAAATTATTCCTTTGTATCCTTTAATGTATTGGTGTAATTAAAGGGAGATAACCCAGGCATTATAAATCCTGGTGCAATAATGTTTATAAAAAATAGTAGCAAAGAGCCTAACCCTTCCATCATTCTTCTGGGCCGCATGTGGTACAATGATGGGTGACTCCAAGTGAGTGGTCAACACATCTCCACGATTGCCTATCGTAAATACCGTGCTCTTGTGTTTGAGAGAGGCCTTGTAAAATAGCCCTCTTGGACCTGTTTCTTCAATCCCCATCAAGTCGTCTTTAGTGGCTGCCTCCTCAAACTGAAGCTTGGACAGTCGCGATGAATAGGATTTGAAATAAGAGTAGTAAATCTTACTCATCGTGTCTACATATTCGTTGCAAACTTCCTGTGCACAACTTCGTTCATTTGACAGCAGAAATTCAAAAAAGAACCTAAGAAAATGTATTATTGTTATTAAAAATTGTTTTTATGTAACTAAGTTAATGATTTTATTATAAAGGATAAAAGAATAAATTTCAAAGAATGTTTAGCCTGAAAATGTAACTTAAATAAACTCAAGTAAAAATACTTATTATATAAATGCTTAGGCATATCTCTATTACCTTAAATATGACTGATGACCAGAGAATGAGAAGTAATCACTTGTGGTTTTCAAAGGTTAGTATTGAACCAACTACAATAAATGTTGAATAATCTTATCTAAGATTTATCGTCCTTGTCCCCATCTCTGACTCATTGGTTCCAAATCATATCAAACTCATTGTACTCCACTGACTCCAAATATTGCCAAAGAAATACTCCATTGGCAGTAGACCCAAATGGTTGCAGTGCTACTACACCCTCAAGACAACAGTCTCATCAGAGTTGCTCCACTCACATTTTTCTATCGGTGTGCCTCACAACCCATACATCTCACCTCCATTACGCACAAACTTCCTCAAAGATTTTAAGAGCAGGCCACACAAGTCATTCGTGCCATAATCAACTTACTAATCATAAATTAATCCACACACCGGCCCAAAGCCAGGAGTTCCTATATATTAATATTTTTGGTTTTGGGGTGCAAGGACCAAAGTGAGATTGTGGCACCTTCAAAAATGAAGTTACTCCTTTCATAAATCAGAGTATCCTACAATGCCAACAGTGGCTTTCTTAACACATGTTTAGTGAAATTTAATCAGAAATTGCTTTGATCTAAACTAAATAATAAGCAGGTGCCTCCAAGCAGGCACCAATCAAAGCCCATCTTAATTTTCAAGGGAAGTTGGCAATCCCCTTTTATTCCTATGCCCTTGTTTGTAGAACACACCCATCACCAGGAATATTTCAACCATAGTATTACTGAGCACAAAAATTTAACCTATCACAAATTCTAATCCATCACACATAATGCAGGTACTAGCCCCCTTTAACCCTTCATGTCATACCATTTCTAAACCCAAGCAATTTAAAAGTGAACGCTGAAAATAATAAGTATATGATCCCACAGAAAACACAAATTAAGGACAATAACTTAAGAGATTACTTCAAGCAACATATCATTTGACAGGGTTAATGAGATTAAAGATATAAACAGTTTGAACTAACAATAATAATATTAAATTTGGAATTAGGAAAAGAATAGTTGAAAAACACATGCTATTAGTCTGTAATTGTTGTTGACATCTCGCCTGTTGTAGAGGCCTGTAAGCCCCATGATATACAAAATAATAAGTTTACTAGTTGTTTTACATGGGTGTGAAAAGTGGTACAAAAAAAATTAAAAATAGGGTGCTCAGAAACAAGGTGCTTAAGAAGATATTAGGTCCAAAAATGTATGGGGCTACTGGGGAGTGGGCATAATGATAAGTTACATACTCTATACTCATCACAAGACATTGTTGGGATATTAAAGTCTTATATATAACAGTGGGTAGGACATGCAGTGTGAAGGGGAGAATCTATAACCATGTTCAGAGTAATGAATAGCAAACCCAATGGAAAGAGACCAGTGAAATGACCCAAACACACATGGGAGAGTAATATTAGAATGGACCTGAAAGAGATACACATTTAAGAGCATGGAGGAAAAAATAAAAAAATAAAAACTTCAAAAGTGTTTATAACTATCTTTAGAATAATTTCATTAAAATTAAAAAGTTTGTGGCTAATACAGATGATTGTAGTTTTATAATATTGGTTCTTTTAACGTCGAGTCTTACTACCCATTAGGGTTATATATTTAAGTACTAATTATACTAATAGATCAGGGATGAGGAGGGTTGAATTTAACAAGAAGTGTACCCAGAGTTAAATGGAGAGAGTAGGCAACCATTAAGGAAAAATCAGCCTCAATAAACCCGATCAGGATTGAACCACGTTCTTCCCGTCATCGGCAGTCTAGTCTATCTTAGAACATGTAGCCAACGAAGCAGGTTATTATTTTGTTAGCATTGCTGAAGAATGTCATAAGTTACATTAATTATAATTTTGTTCAAGCCAATGCTATATTTGTTTTGTAGATTCAGTCGAGTATATACACAACTATAAGAAACATCTATTGATTTATTTTCATGAATTTTATATGTATATTGCAGGTTTGGACTAATAACTATAACATAAAATTAAATACTAACAAGCCAGTATGAATTGAAAATCCGACACCTCAGCTCAGTTGGTCTGCCTACTAAGCTAAGGGTCCTGGGTTCAATCTCTGCTATGGCCGAAAAACTTATCATTGATGAAATGTGGTTTACCCTTTTACATTAATAAATTAACGACTGGGGACTGGATGTTGTGCCTGTCCTAGTCTTAAGTTAGATTATAAGGCATACGAAGCTATGACAGGCCTAGCAAGCCAGTAGTGGAAAACATACAGCTTGAATAAAAAATTGACCCAGCTGGAAACAGTAATGGAGGTAAAAAAGTATGAATTAAATATATACACTAGTAATTTAAATAGTTATAAGTAGATTTTTTACTAACATATTCTTACTTGAATTTCAGCAAGGCATTCTGTGGCACCTGGTAGTTTGTCATTGGTTTACGGAACTTATAAATCTGTTCCAGTAAGTGTGCTCGGATTTTTGTCACTGCTTTTATTTTTAATTTCTCAAGAATATCTTTAACATCGAGACAACAGCGGGCATCTGGAGAAAAATTAAAGCTATTTTTATTTTAAAGCATGATTTGAAAGTAAACAACTTATTTATGAAATCACTACTCTATATTTACAAGTTACATTGGAAAATATTATTTATTATATTAAAGTATAAAATACATATTTTTTAACATTAAATAATTTTATGAAGACAAATTGAACTTAGATTATGAATACAATGGTCTTTAAGCAACTGAGTGATCATTGCTAGGTCTAGTTGTGGAATATAGTTGATGTTATGTAATAGAAATATTAATGTGTGACATTTACTGTGAGTAATCAAATAGAGGTGACAAACATGAAGACACTACTGACTCTGAATGGACCCATTACAGATTCAGCCAAAGTTAAATGCAATAGTGATCTTATTCCTCAACACAGAGGATGCAATAAGAGAGATAGCCTCCACTCTGTATGTAAAAATATTTCACCAAGAGCTCTCGGAAAGTATTAGTAAGCTAGACACCAACCAAGAATGTGCTTAGTGCGAGGACATAGTTCGAGCATGTGATGACTATGTTTGGAATTAGTCTGTAGTGCCATGACTAGCAGCGCCATGGGCAAACATTGATACTAGCCGAATGATGTAACTACACCATGAGTAATAACTTTTAGAAGGAAAGGCCATATAAGACCAACTACCTTAAAGTAACTGGTGACAAGTTTGCCAACCATATTGTGCTAACAACAAATTCTTATTTCATAAATTACTCTCTATTCTTGGACTACCATCATCACAATATTGTATCTGTACTACCTCTACAAGTACTGTACAATAAACATCAAACCCAAGTTTAACATGTCTGATTTAATCATAGCCTAATCCCTTCCCTTAGAAAATCCTAAATAACTGTTCAACAAGATTACACAAACTAGGGGTGAATGTCTAGGGGGTAGTGACGCTACATTTCATGTCATAACGGCCTACCTCATAGAAAACAGTTACATGTAATTGATATCAATTTTAATTTAATATTCAAAAAATAAAGTTGATCAAAAATACATCTTGCTTACCTTTGAAGCTTTGTTCTTTTACAAAGTTAATTTTATGGTTTAAAGATGTCAATTGAGTGTGAAACTCTTTTTCTGTCACAGGGCACTCCAATATTCCCCTGAAAACATCCAAAAGAACATAAAATACTTTTATAAAACAATATATAAAAATTAGGTATCCTTCCTTTGTTCAGTGGAACTATTTGTGAATAGCAAGCAGGGAAGATATAATTACTGAAGAAATGTATCTGCATTTGGGTAGAAAGTGAGGGGTAAAACATTTAGGAAAAACCCCTCAGTATACACAGCCGGGCTTCAAAGCTTGACTAGAAAACCAAACCAGGAGAAACTGAAACAAGTCACAACCCGCCTCATATAGTCATATTATTGGGTGTTCCTTGTGGGACTCTGTACTGAAGTGTCTCTTAGTGTATTATGTATTCAAGGAGTTTGTATCAAGTGGAATAAAGTTTATGGTGTAACGTCAACTGGACAGTCTTGTCAATAGCAAAAAAATGTCCCCATCATGGCATGGTAAGAAAGGAGACAACCATGAGTCAATTACAGACATGCCAGCTTAGCACAATTTCACTTTGCCCAGAGCTGCAAGAAAGCTGAAAACAACGCGACATGTGTTCTTAAGAAGGGGATGTCCAACACAGGGGTCGAGAGACTGAATAGAGGAAAGCAAGGATTGGGCCCAGCTGGCTCGAATCCGGTCTACTAGTTAGAGAAGGGAAAACAAAGCCAAAAAAACTCCCCTATCTCCCCACTCTTTCGCCCAGCTTCAAAAAAAAAATATAACCTAGTAACACAAACCAAATACAAGTAAGATGGCCATGCAGTTTAAAATCATAAAATTAGGAAAATGTTTACTCTCACAAAGTGGTTGGCTATAATAGCTTTTGAAAAAAAGTCTAGTGTTTTCCTGTTTATGATCGCTAAAACTTTTGTATCGTGGTCATGATAGCTTTGCTGGGAGTGTAGGTGGAATGTAAGACACATTATTAATATAAATATTTTAGTAAAAGTACAATATTTCCAAGTTTAAATGAGATGACTACTGTGGAAGCAATGATATTGAGAACTGACATGATGAGAGCCTCCGACACTGCCATGTCATCTATGAACTGACTGAGCTGCACCCTGATTCCTTGTCGATTGCTAAGTTGTTGACTCATGGACACCGACTTGCGCTGCAGGGAGAGAATTTCACTGCTGATGCTGCCCAGGTCTGACTGGAAACTCAGCAGCATCGACTCCATCCTCTAGGACATAAATACAATAACATTAGTAATAGGGGTTGATAGTTAATAATGATTGTGACAAATACTTATAATAAGGATTAATGAGTTAATATGTTATGCACTAGTGCTAAGAATTGTTTAGTTAATTTGGCAAGCACTAGTGAAACAATGGAACATCTCCATACAAAATACTATATTCTATCATATGTGGAACCAGGAACTTTTTCAAAAGGAGTCTCACAGAACTCAACGAGCTACTGGCTAGGAACAGGATGCACAACATTCTTGCTATCAATCTGACAACCGCATTTACTTTATCTCTGTTATTTTATTCAAGATGGGTGCAGGAAAATACATTTTCAAATGGGTAAACACTTGTAATGCTAAATTGTTGTAAAAGAAAACCAAAAAGGCTTCAGATTTTAAGTTATGTTACTAACAAGTTTAATAAACAGCTAATAAACACATAAAATCATCATTTTGTTATATTTTGATGAAATAGAGCAAAATATGGTGAGTTTTGAAATAAGATAATTTTACTGAAAATGATGTGTGTCTTAACAGGGTCTATATGGAAGGTAAACAAGGTGATAATTGAAATACTATTTTAGGCTAGTTAAGTTTAAATTGCACCTAGTGGGTATAGTATACTACTAACATAATATTTTTGTAAATTCTTAGAAAAGCTGTTGATATTATTGGCTCAGCCAATGCATACCAATGTACACTGCACTCTCATGGATATTTCCAATACTAACACATTAAACTTGCCTACTCTAAAGCTCCTTTGTACTTTACTGTTAGAGAGACACAAAATAATGATGAGTTTCAAAAACAAAATTACTATGGTTATGTTGTCAAACACATACTATCCAATAAGCTCCAATACCCACATAAATGTAGGTATGCAGACTAAATTTCAGGCTCATTTCATTTGATTTGTTGGTGACAAGGGGGAGAGGGGAAGGAGAGGGTGTTAGGGTCCGAACACATGCAGGGTGTTATGAGAGTGTTTTTACCTCCCACTCTGCCTCCATGAAAATGCAAATACTCTTTTAAAAAATTATAACAACCCCATTCCTACCCCATTATCATGATTAAAATGTTGATAGTTTGTGAGGTTAGAAAATCACAGTGTATAAAAACACGTTGATAGTTTGTGAGGTTAGAAAAGCACAGTGTATAAAAACATTAACAGTTAATAAGTGTCTGGATGTAATAATTTTATTGTGCTCTTTTTAGTTCCTAGTTTTAAGTGCAGATGACAAAGGGATATTAAAATCATATCTTCTGGTTAAAAATGTTAAAAATAACTTGTACTTACCTCTAAAATATTATCGCAAGACGAAATCTGATTGTGAAGACTTGCGATGTTTTCACTTTCTTTGATGTAGTCCTGAATTGATTTGTTCTCCACTTGCTTTAGTTCCTTTTCAATCTGTCTTGAGTACTGTCTAAGATCTGTCCCTGTCTTTAAAACTTCTTGCACAACTTCATCTTCTAAGTTTTGAAGTTGGCCATCTTCGTCTAAGAACTCACTTGTTTCTTCCATGAGTGAAAGCAATATTAAAACCTTCATAGAAGAGCAAAATTCTAATCAAAAAAAGTTAAAACACAAAAACTTGATCAAATCATGTTTGTTATTAACTAAGATGAGCAATTTTACTAATGAACTGAAATAAATAGTTAAGTTATGTTAAGAAGAGTCCTTATAAATTAAAGAAATATGGAAATATTTATAAATTTAAAAGAATTCCAACATGTAAAGATGGATTACAGCTCTTAGGGTGTTGGGTTGTAGGAGAATACAAGTGTTTGGAATGGTTAGATAATTTAATAAAGAGAGATAATAAGATAATTGCTTTTGAATAGAATCCATACAAAACATATGTAGAAATCCGTAAGAATAAAACGTCTTAAGGTGGAAAATCACCATCAAAACAAGAAGAGAGAACTCCAGTACCATGTGCAGATTTTGTAATATGTTTATTGTTTCATTTATAAGTTTCTAGAAATAAACTAAAATAAAATGATTTTATGTTTGCTTTTATTGATGTACTTGTATAGATTTTTTACATTTAGAAGTTGAAAAAGCCAAGTTTAAAAGATTATTAAACTTTTTCTTAGAATGATTAAAAACATTCAAATCACTCTAAGTTTTGAAAAAATGTGTGTATTCCTTTGCATGGAAATAAATTACTTGGTTAAGATTTTAACTAAATCTGCAAAAACCATCAGTTCTATAACCTTTAAATCAAGTAATTATAATCCTCCATGTGTGTTGAAACTTCGTCCAGTTAAATGTTTAGGATTTGTCTAATTCTTGAGGATAAAATATATTATTATTATTATTATTATTAGCACCGCGTCTTACTACCCGTTCGGGTTATACGCACTTACGCTAATGTGTAATGGTAGGGTGATTGTGAGATGAAATGAAGGACCTACAGTTTAACGTGGAATCCGAACCACGGTGGAGGCCTGGCATTCCCCACATTCACAAGAAGTCTTGTCAGAGGTGAAGGAAGGGTTTGGTAATCAAATAAATCTATGCCGGGACCGAGGATTGAACCCCGGCCGCCAGCATAGAAGTCTGACACCTTACCCCTAGACCGCCAGGTCACCCAATCTCTAAATTATCTTCTCCAATCTGTGTTCTCGGTGTGATTATAAAGGCCTACTTAATCATTTCTGCGTTCACTTCCAAGCCTATGCTTACTATCCTATGATAAAATTTCTGCATTTCTTGCAACACCTTCCTTACTATTACCCAACAAAGCTGAATCATTTGTGTATCCTAATAGTTGCTTTGTATCATTTAATGTCGATCCGTCCCTACTTTCTTTAATTTCCCTAAGAGCTTACTTTAAGGCTGAATTAAAAAGCAATCAGGAAAGTGCATCTCCTTATGCAGGTATTTCAAAAGTATTTGATAAGTGACACCCAGCCCATACCCTGCAACGCATATCAGACAAACATACCTCAAATATCTTTCGACAAGTATTTGGATAACCCAAACTTAACTAAAATGTCATATAAATTGGCCCTTTCAACTGAATCATAGGCTTTTTGAAATACATGTATAAGTGATGAACAGTTATGTTGTATTCCCACTTTTCTAATAATTGCTGAATAGAAAAATATAGGCCTATATAAGAGGTTAAAAATTAAAAGGCTTAGACTGATATAATAACAATTTTTAACACAACCGTGGCTAATCCTAAAATTAAATGTCTAGTATCTTCCAAAAAACCTAAATATTAAAATATAGACACACAATAACATAGGTATATTCTCATTTTTTTTATTAGTTTTAATATCCACTTATACATTTGTTAACTTCTCCACAACATTCTAATACCTCACTTGACCCTTAGTTTGTATTTTAAAATAATTGCATTTTACAGTTCAAGCTTTATCATTAATTTCTTTAAAAATTAATTTATACTAATTTTTATATTTATAAACTTGATATTCTTGTGTGTGAAAAAAATATATATATATACTAAACTTAAAAAAAAAGCGTCTTTTTAGTCCTGACCTCTTTGTGTACTACACCCAAAGTATTATATATCTAATCAACTTAATTTTGTTTAAAAAGTCAATAGATGTGAGAAAAGTAGGATTACCTACTAATAAAATGATTAAGGTGAGCTAATCAGTTTTTAACAAAGGAGGAGACAGGGAGACAGTGAAATGTATTGCCAGGGTTACACAAAACACTGGAAAATTAGGGGTACATACACAAAACTACCTTGATGAATCAAATTTGAAGAACTAATCCCCTGAAACTAAACCAGAATTCGAACCCCAACCTACCCGTCAACGGGAACCAAGCACAGTTTATGTTAAAAGTTTTCTAGCATTTGGCTACCAATGAAAGTAAGGTTTAGAAATTGTAGTACCTTTTAATATATAAAGACATATAATAAACTCTCAATAAATACAATTCACCCCTATTATTTAAATATCAGCAACTATATCTCAAAAATAGATAAGCTACAACTGTATTTAGTTTAAACATGACAAATAATATACTAATGTAATTTAACCTAACATAGTAATATTATTTAACTTTATGTTATTCCCGAAATTTATTTCACATTATTTATGAAAATATAGACGCACTCTTTTGACAGTAAACGTCAACGACAGCTTAGCCAGTGCGCAATACCAAAATCCCACTTTTAAAAGAACTAATTTCCCCAAATTAATTGAAATTAATAATATATATAATTTTTAAATGTCCAAATTTTTATTTTATCAATCTCTGATTGGGACTAAAAACCCTATGCAATTAGAGAGTAAGTTTGAATTAGAATTTTAAAACTGGAGTCAATACAAGTCCATAGGGCTCTGGTGGAAGCTAAATATATTAGTAGATATTATTTAAGTAGTCTATGGCATTAGGAACTCTAAAGTTTATTGCCGCACTTAGAAAAGTATGCGACTTATTCTTATCTTGAGCTAGTTCTAATTAGTTCTGCTCATAACACCATCTCACTTTCAGGTCCATTATAATGTTATACCCATATTTGTATCTAAGTAAATAAAAGTATTTTAAATATCTAAGCCTATGAGAATCAAATAGTCAAACCTATTATTTAATAAGGGTTATACCATCTAGATATAATATTCTGAAAATTGAACAATGACACCTAGACACGAGTATTGAGCCCGGGACCTTTGAATCAGCACGCTAAAGGTCTGACCACTGAGCTATCCATGAATCTCCTGTGCTCTGGGTCATTCTTCACTCATTTTTTAAGCCATTGTCTATGATGGAAGTTTGGAAATCATCGGCTACAAATGTATGGTTTTATTAAGATCACGAGCTATCAGATAAGGCAGCCATTTGATCAAATTTAGTGTACTAAGGACAAGTTTATACGATCAATCAATCAGAGCTAGGTAAATAAGCGTATGCGCGTTGGGATCTATCTTAAATACAAAAATTAATTTGTTTAAAGTTAGTTTTATTTTGTCATTAGTTATAAAATTCTTCTATAAGATCAATAACCGTATATGCATAAAATAAGCACGAAAATAATATTAAACATGCTTACTTTGTGTACATTCAAAATACTAGTACCAACTTTTTTTTTTTCAGGCTAATTTATTAGTTTGATGGTTAAAATATTGTTATAAATATATTTATTGTGATTGCTTTACATTTTAAGTATATCCTGGAAGTTTTCTCAACAATTTTTTAAAGTTTTGTTTTGTTTGTTTCGAAGGACCAATAATTATTAAACATATAATTCCATCTAGCTGGCTTAATTCACTATATTTTTCAAGCCACACACAAAAGTCAAGTCTCCAACATTCATCTCCTTGGTCCCAAAACAAAATAAATTAATATAATAAAAACACTCAGATTTGGTATTTTGTATAGGCTACAACATCCAGCATGTAGCAGTTAAAACAAGACTCACTCCGCCAAGTGATGATAGTGATAACTGTCACGTTCTCATGACAGACAGCAGATCCAGACAAGTTTCTTTTATTGACTAGCTTATTGATTGTTGCTCAACCCTTGCTCTAAACGATTTTCTTTTGAAGTTTTCAATTGGACGAAGTCTGTCTATCTCATTGGTTGGACCGGTCATTTGACTACGGATATGGACTATATTATTGCCTATGTAGTTTCTTGAGTACTAGTATCCCACAGTGTGAACCTACGAATATCTAGTCTGTGTAGGGTCTTAAAGCTCCTTGCCCAGCTCTCGAGGCCACAGACCACCACTGATAATAATTTAGGGTTCACATTTCACAAAAGTTTTTTTTAGTTTTATAGCTGTATAGCTGTGCTAATATTTCTAAAAAATAGTTATTGGTAGATAAATAATTTTCTTTATTCTTATTTGAAAATAAATGTGATTTAAGTAAAATGTGTGAAGATTTGGACTCCGCTATGCCTTAAGTCACATCTACAGACTCCGTATTTATAAACTAAGGTTAATTACTCTAATAAATTATATTCACGTCCTCTCAGTCCATGTTGATGATGATTATGTGGATGATGATAATGCTCTTTCGGGATACATAAGCAAAGCACTATAAACGTAAAATAGAATATAGGTTAAAGTGAGAATTGACGATTTAGTTTGAAAAAAAAAATAGATTATTTTATCATATTATATATTGGAATTATATTTCAACATCATCATTAGGACATTAATCTCGCGAGTGCTTTGCGGAAGCTATCCACTTTTGCATATCTTGATCCAAATTATATAGATCTTTGTACTTTCTTATGGTAACACTGTTCGCTATTTGTTTCATGTACTCCAGTATTGGTCTTACTCTTGAATTACTCATACATCTCCTTCGATAATTATCTTCGTCAAACTATCATGACTCTATATTTATGTCTTACCTACCATGTTTACTCTTTCTTCCTGTATAGGTTTCCAAAGTTCCCTGTCTTCATTTGAATTTCTTAACCCTTATATAAGTTATGCCATCTACATCCATGATATTTTCAACATTCTTCTGTAGCATCACATTTCAAATGATTTAAAGCTTTTCCTTCCAACTGTACCAATGATTTGTGTTTAACATAAAGCGCAACACTTCAAACATATGCTTTTAGGTACCTTTACCTGAATTCTAAATTTATTCTAGTCAATGTTAGTAATGTATTCGTGCTATGTAAGGATTTGTTCAGCTGCAATATTATACTTATAATATCTCGTTAGCTTGTATAATACTCGGCTACTTTTACTTCCGAGATAGCTACATTCTATTACAGTAGCCCCATGGCTTCTTTGGTGCTGACTGACAGCTCACAGCTGACTTCTGAAAATCAACATTTAGGTATATACAGTATCTCCATGGCTTCTTTGGTGCTGACTGACAGCTAACACCTGACTTCTGACAGTCAACATTTAGGTATATACCTAAATTTTGACCGTCAGAAGTGACAGCTGCTAAACACATGTTTTTTCAGATCACATGGTTTGGCGTAAGGATACATAATTTGGTCTGGTAGCTTTTCAAAGCTTTTAGTTGTCAGCTGTGAGCTGTCAGTCAGCACCAAAGAAGCCATAGGACTACTGTACTTACATTTTGACCGTAAGAAGTGACAGCTACTAAACACATGTTTTTGTAGATCATATGGTTCGGCGAAGGGATACATAATTTTGTCTGGTAACGTTTCAAAGCTGTCAGCTGTCAGTCAGCACCAAAGAAGTCATGGGGCTATTGTACTTGCTATAGGTTCTAATAATTCCATATTTTATTCAATTGAGTTCCCTTTTACTCAATATCATGCATTTTATTTTATTTTATGCTCATATTCCACCAAATTTTTAGTATTTCCTTTATTATTTTCATTATTTCTGGGAGATCTTACTTAATATCTTTCAATAATATCGTCACAAAAATTTGCAAAATATTTCTACATCACTTTCCAAGCAATATTACATTCTTAATATACGATATTTGTTGACAGTTCTTAACATTTGTTTCAAATCAATATTAATTTTAGTCCAATTATATCCAGAAATTATACCAATATTTTGAAGTACAACTTTAAACGGAAATGTTAAATTATTTATTTTACCACCAACGTTTTTGACGTAAATCAAGTTGGCCCGCCACTTTCTTCAAGTGAATTGAAATTTATAGAGTCCTTTGTGCTACGTTTGTGCTCATATGTGCCCCAAGCTTAGAGTTTGTGCTATTAAATTATTCATATTATAAGGATTTTAATTTGGTGAGCCAGCTTGATTTCAAGCTGGCCCATTAGTTGTAATCTAGTTTTAAAAAGGAAGGGAAAGAACTGATATATTTATTGTTTATAGTGCCACTATAAACTCTGTCACGCTGTGTGCACAAAATTCAGTGATTTACTAGTATATAAGATTCACTTAATCGTCGGTTGGAGCTAATGAAGGGGATACAAAACAAGTCGAGTGTATCTATAATTTCAGTACTCCTTCTTTATATTATTAGCTACACCACTTAATGTCAATCAATATGATCTTAATTTATGTTCTTATTTGACTGCTTATTGACCATCTAATAATTTTAAGAATAATTTTAATTATATTTGATTATCCATTACACTGACTTGTAGAGTTCTTAATAACATTAGTAAGTTATAAAAAAACACTCTAAATTAAAGTTTGCATGCTTTTATTTAACATATAAGTCTAAAAATATAATCATAAAAACATGACAATAATTTGAAATAGAAGAAAAACAGTTTACAAAGTGGTCATTAATTTAGAAATACTATTTTATAATTACCCAACTCGATCATACAAATGACACTCTCATATTATATTATGATTAATTTTGATTATTATTTCATTCTTGTTGCCATCTTTTTATATCAAGCGATGTATAAATCCAGTTAATTTATACAAATATCGTGCGTATAACCCGAACGGGTAGTAATACGCGGTGCTAATAATAATAATATACAAATATCGATCAACCTCACTATGTTATTACAATAATACACTGGGTGACCTGAGGGTCAAGGGGCAAGCTGTCAGACTTCTGTGTTGGGGTTCAATCCTCGGTCCCGGCACAGTTTTATCTGATTGCCACACCCTTTATTCACTTCTGACAAGCCGTGTATTAATCACAACTTGTGAATGTGTGGAATGCCAGGCCTCCACCGTGGTTCAGATTCCATCCCATATGAGCGCAAATAGAGCACATTGGAGCGACGCAAATAAAATTGAATTATGTTATGTTTTTCAATATGTGGCCTGCCACCTTAAATGTTATTTAAAAGGCCTAATTTCAAAGCAAAAATTTCATATTCGTGCACATATGAGGACAAACGAAACACAAACAAATGGTAAAACAAAATTGTCTTTAATTGATTTTTTTTTAATGTGTTGAGTCAGCTTGAACTCTAGTCTTCCCTATACCGTAGGCCTAGCCTGTAGAAAACTTAGGTTAGCCCACCACATTAAATGTTCTTTAGATTGCCTAATTTTAGAGCACAAATGTTCTTTTTCGGGCACATATGAGCACAAACGGGGCACAATGGAGTGACGTAAATAGAATTTTGTTATGATGTGTTTTTCAATATATGGCGGACAAGTTTGAGATCAAGTTAGCCTTCTCGTTTCGCTCTAACGTAACCGGACGTACAAGCTCTCTTCCCCTCATTATGGCACCAAGCAATCCGCCCCACCTGACTCTGCCCCACAACAATGGCCAGCAGACATAAAATCATTGTAACAAGCGTCGTTTGATGGAACAAGAGCAGAAATTCGGGCACATATGAGCACAAACGGAGCACTAACGAATGGCATGAACAAATTTTTATTTCGAAAATGTGGCGGGCCAACATGAACAGCAAGCTGGCCCACCACATTATAATCGTTGCCATGGGCGTAATTTAATAGCACAAAAGCTGAATTTCGGACACATATGAGCACAAACGGATCACTAACTAATGGCGTAAGAAAATTTGTATTTCGAAAATGTGGCGGGCCAACTTGAACATCAGACTTGCCCACCACGTTAAAATCATTGCCATGGGCTTAGTTTAATAGCACAAAAGCTGAACTTTAGGTACATATTAGCACATATATAGCACAAAGAACTGGCATAATCAAAATCACGATAGGATGTTTTAAAAAAATGTGTCTTGAAATCAAGTTGGCCCGCTACATTAAAATCCTTATAATTTAAGTAATTTAATAGCACAAACGTTGAGCTTCGGACATATATGAGCACAAACGTAGAACAAAGAAATATATAGATTTCAATTCATTTGGACAAAGTTGTGGGCCAAATTCATGTATGTGAATTTAAGGGTCTTGTCTTCCTTCTTGACAGATACTGGAATACGAATACGGAAAGGGGCTGGCAGTCATATGGTTAGAATTTGCTAGACATTTTGTTAACATTTTGATTAGTTTTTTTAGTTGTATCTAACATCGTCGTGTATGCTAGTGTTGGGTTTTTTTTGCAAAAATTATCAATTTTTATTATATAATACAACTTGTCATTTTAAATTGATTTTTAAATGATTTAAATACATTTTAATGTAAAAATACCTATTTTATACTAATATTACAATTTTTACATTATTTAAAACCTTATTTATGCCACCATTGTTCAGACAATTTCAATCTTCATTTCAAATATAAGTTTTGTGTTTTAGTTTATTTCTTTTTAATTATTTTATTTATTTGTAATTTTTTTCATTTTTGGCTAGTTTTTATTTCATAATTTAAAATGCCAACTTGTGCTATGGCATTTTGTTATTCACCTTCAAAATATTCGAATGCAAAATTCTTTTGATTTAATCAAACAAACTTGATTCAGTAATCTTAAAAACACATAATTCTCCCCCCAATTCGTTTACACGATTAAGTAAGTGTATTTTTTTAAAAGTTACTGTCCCAATCTGAAAAATATATTTAGGAAAAAATTATGATAACACGTAGAAAGTTATAGGTTTTGTTAGAGTGTATAATATATTAGTTCATTAAATATTTTCATTCTTTTGTAATTTAGAATATTTTAAAATTTGGGCCTGGAAAATTTCAAAATCCAAATAATAATAATAACAACTTAAAACAAATACCTTATCAATTTACATAAAAAGTTTTTATTTTTTAAACCTCTCTTTCATAGACATAGAAAATTGATGGTCACAGAGGTCTGAACCCCCCTTGAAAATTGTTAGAGCCCTTAAAATGAAGTGACTTACACTCACGTATACGTATAAAACTAAATAATAAATTGTGTTTTTTTACTTTTCATTCCTATATTAAATCAGCCAGATGCTTATTATTATAATTTTCATCTAAATTAAAAAATGTGTTAAAAATCCCTATTTTAAAACTAGCTTTACCAACATTAGCTTGTAACGTGTACAAAGGCGTAATTATACAGTCATGGACCCATGGTGGGTCCCCCCCAGAAAAAAATAGATCCCACCCTCCCCAAATCTTATGCAGAGTTGTAGATTATAAAAAATGATTTTGACATTTATTATTGGAATTTGTTTTATAATACGTAATGAAATAGAGTTTAGAGTAGGTAGGTTGAATTTATAGAAAGTGCACACACATTTGCGTGGAGATATAAGAGTGCAAACCCAATGAGGAAAAACCATCCTGGGGGCATTACTATACAATTATAATAGTTAATAAAATTGTTGCTGAAAAGTTTCAATAAAATTTATAAGAACTTAATCTGAATTGAATAAAACAATATTAATAAATATCATAGGCAAATCTATAATCAATTATCAATATTAACACTTATAGAAGCTAAACAAATATTTATCTCTGTGAAATTCTCTATAATATTCTCCAAGAACAATCTACGGGCAGTAGCTAAACAGAAAACATATAATTAATTCACGACCTAAGTTTACTTGGATGACAGCTCAAAATTTTACTAAAATAGTCCTTAATATATCCCTATGCCAACAGCTGACATCTATAACTTTGGATAACTGTAATAAAAACAGATGGTAATTAATTTGATAGTTAACCACAGTAATTTAAACCAATATTATGTATATATTTATTTGAAGTCAGATACAAAGTCTATCTATTGTTTATTCACTTAAAAGATAAATATACATACCGCTTTCACAAAAGTTCTAAAACGTATATAGCTTCCAAATGGTAACCGACGAATTTAACCATATAATTGAACGTGACGGTAAACTAGTTTTCTACAATTATGCACAGACGCAGTTGATGAAAATATTTTATTTAGTTAAATATTTTGAAATACGATAAAATAATCATAAAATCATTTTTTGTATGTAAAAAGAATTACAAGTGTTTTCTCTTTTCCAAGTAAATACGATATATGTATTAAAAGGTATTAATGTGTGCACTATATTACACAGCATAGATAACGTTCCAAAACGTAGAATAAGTACTTTAAATGATGTTAAAAATATCGTTTCGAGATGGATAAAAGAAATTATTAAAAAAAAATAGTATGAGAAAATTTAAGTTTACGTTATTTTAAACGTAATATATAATAGGTAATTAAATAATTTTACTTTTATATCAAAACAGTGATCCTTTACAAGTGCTGGCAGCCCATTACCTAAGTATTTGATTTTCGAACTGTCATCCAGGCAAATATCTATCGTGAACGGACTTTAGTTAATCGCTGCAGCCTTGATGAAAGTGCTTCTTAAATCATTTTAATAGAGTTTTAAAAATGACCTTTCAGCGGTTTCTATTGTTTTTACCCAAAAAATATGTACATACATTTTTTGTACAGCATAAATATGCGAAATAAAGTGGCTATTAAGTAATTTTTGATTGAATAATGAGATCTGTATGAAACATAAATAGGTTTAAAAGACAACGCTTTCATCTCTTACCAAATTAATTTTGGGTGGTTGGACCTGCGTGGTGGGCTCTATTTAAGGGCATGGGCCTGCGGCATTTTGTCACCACCCTATTACACCACAAAGCTTGTAACTATCAAGTAATTCAAACTCTATATACCTATTTTTTTATTAATTATACTCGATAATCAAATATAACTTTATACGTTTAAACATATTTTAATATGTCTAACACTCGCTTTGGTGGATTCATGATCTAAAGTGCTACGCTTGCAGTCAACTATACTGCCGTTGACGGGGAGATCGTGATTCGAATCTCGGTCGAGTGTACTGAGGTTTGTTTTCTAAACTTTTTTTCCACGCTCCCTCCACACAAATGTAGGTACACTTCCTATGAATATATTTTCCAGATCCCTAAAACCATTAACGCAATTGTTGAAAAACAAATTCTATTCACATATCCTCTGTTTATTTGACAAACATTTGAATAAGACCATTTTTCTCAGGATCTGTATGTCTTACTGAAAAAAAATATTTTGACCAGACTACATAATATATAATATTTTAAAATACATATTATATATATATATATATATATATATATATTCAAATTTGAAGATAGCATATAAAACAATTTTCTGTAAAAAGAAACATTTTATTTTTTTAAATGGATAATTGTATAGAATAATTATTATATAGATAGACTCTATTGCCTTTACCCCAAAAATTATAAACATTTACTCCAAAATAAGTATTTAAAATTACAATAAAACTTATAGAAATATACTGCAAGAAAAGGTTTTTCACCCAATTGTATGGAAAATATTTATTTATCGATTTGGAACAAATTGGATAGGCTTACATACCTACAGGTTTTACATTGAAGTATGTTAATTGTATGATCTATGTCTCCCTTATCAATAGCTTTTGTGTCAGGGGTGTTCATAATATCTACACATCACTAGATATTTTATAATTTTAGCTACAAAAACCATATAATAATACATCCATTATACAAGTTACAAATTCAAAGTCCTTCATCAAAGGTTCTGCAATGAACACACTTAAAACTGTGTTTTTAATAATTATCTTATTAGGGACCTGTGCTACAAATTTTGGTTGAATCCCGCCCGCGTGAACTGAGATGTTCTTCCTCGTGGTTGCTCATTCCTTTCACGCAAATGTAGGAACACTTAATATAAATTACCATATTTTTTATCCACCCTACTTGATTATTGTAAATTTATGGATAGCATAGGAGGATATTAAGAATTGAAACATTTCTAATATCAAAATGACAAAAAAAAGACCCGGAAATAATCTTTACAATGCACACTCTTATGTGGGTTGAGTAACATCCTCATCTTAGCATTTGGGTTCCCCCTCTCCACTTCCTCTTTAAAGCTTACTTTATTTCCATCTCTTTGACTAGGTATGCTATGGCACCCGAAGGGTGCGGAAAAGTAAAAATTATATTTGTGATGAATTTATTTTGTTAAATAATAATTGTAAAAGTGAAATATGCACTTGTGTTAATTTTATTAATTTTAAAAGAGTGGTGGTCAAGGCATGTTCACTAGTGCCCCCATTCCTCTTTCACTATCCACCTTTGCAATTAATTGCAAAATAGTTCCAAGACATTTATCTACTGTGACCAGTGAATTTCATGTTAAAATTGTCAATAGTCCATAATGGTTTAGATAGCACTGTATTACCGAGCCTGTGTGTGTTTTAAGCCGATGTACCAATTTAGTTAATATGTTAGAAAAGAGTAAGGTTGATTTTAGATGACACACTTACATTTGGGTGGATGGTGAGCGGAAATTCTTTAAGAATAATTACTTCATAGCACCGAACTGGCATCGACCCCGTTCTCGGCAGTCCAGTTTATTGCGAGAGTAGGGCCTTAGATCATGCGATCACCAAAGTGAATCCCGTAACTATATTAATTAGGCATTCTACGCACATGATTTGAAATTAATGGGCGAATTCTAAATTATAGTATTAAAATTGTATTTTCCCTGCAGAAACGATGATAAATTTATAGCATCTATTTAAAAAAAATCCTATTCACAAGAGCAGAACATTTATTTTTCTTTCGTCTGGTTGAGACTTCCGTTAAAAAACACTTCTTATTCACACAACTGATTTAATAAATATACGTAGTCGAGTTGATAATTTTCCCTCGAACATTTGTGAATCACAGTGCAACGCTTGGCATCACTGCCTTGAGTTTTTACGAGTGGCTCATTTTGTTCAACCTTACACCGATGGGTCACAGCATACAGCACCACATTACTTTTATTAATTAAAATAAAATTGTACCACTTTATTTTAGTTTAGAACAATATGTATGCTGAGAAATGAAAATATAATTATTCTCAATCATGTTTACTAGATTTATCCTTTGTTTGTAGATTTAAAAAAAAATTAGACCAAGAAAGTACGATCATGTAAAAATCATCTAAACTAAACTGCTTACAAATATTTAACTTTTAATTGGCGTTAAATTATACTAAATGATAGAGACATGTGTTTATTGTAATACAATCAAAACATTTTTAACCTAATTATCCCCAAATTTAAATGACAAGTCCAGTTTGTTTTAAGCAGTGTTCTTTAAATTATGTCTTAAAGCTTAAATTTGAATTGGCTGGGTGGATAGGAATAAAACATTGACTATGTAAGTGAATTGATCTTTACGGTAGTAAAAATCTGATTCAAATATGTACAATAGTTTTCTTAGTAATCGGGTACAGAGTAATTGCCTTTGAAACCGACCGCGCTCATCTCTCATAGTTTTCCATTCCATTAATTATTACCACTCCTTACTTTAAACTACTTTATAATGCTTTCTAAAATGTTATAGGAATCTGTTCGAAGCTAATTCATTCATTAATTGATTTAGAGCAGATAGCAGATAATTCACTAATTACTTTGTTCTTTAAATTCATCAAAAGACAACCAATTTGTGGCCCAGAATTGCTAACTTTGGTTTCAACATTCTCCGAATACTAACGGCCAACAAAGCATTTCCTATAGCTAAATAATTTTTTTTATAGCGACGTTATGTTTTTGTTTCTATCAGAGACAAGAGAGTTCAATTTTTTTCGAAATATTTTGTAAAATAATCGTTACGTGAATTAAATCAAGAGTAATGAATCGATATATCGAGGGCAAGTAATCGATTTTACAAAAAAAAAGCTGTCGAGAGTCGAAAGGAGTTCATTTAGTACCGTCTTTTAGCACTAGTGACGCAAAAACTATCTACAACATTTTGAACATGGAGTATCCTTTCTCTCTAGAGTAATGTGATCTGTGTACGGATGTTACGTCCTTTACTAGTGGTGTTTTATTGCAGTTAATTTCTTCAACATGGTATGTTGGTTTTTAAACTCTTAAATATCAAATCCATCTTTCTACCTTTACGAGTTTGTAATGATAAACTTCAAAAATCTATATATTTTTTCTACGTTTATCATGTTGTTTTGCTATATTTAACATTAGTGTTGATTTCTAACTAATTGTAAACATTGCTGTAAAATACGCCTAAAATTATTGTTTTGAGTATTTAATAAAGTGTAATACGCCCAGGCTTTTTAATTTATTATGTTTTATCTTTTTTATTACAGTCACTCGTCATACCCGAGAAATTTCAACACATTCTTCGTGTTATGGGCACGAACATTGATGGGAAAAGAAAGGTTATGTTTGCCATGACGGCAATTAAAGGTGTAGGGCGCCGATATGCCAATATTGTGCTAAAAAAGGCTGACATTGACCTTGATAAAAGAGCTGGTGAATGCACTGAAGAAGAGGTATAGTTAAATTAATCATCAATAAGACTATTTAAGCCCTTGGCTTTCTTTGAGCTCTTGAGAACATCTTATGTTCTCACTAAAATCTCCACGCTGACCATTTATGTTGTAATGCTTATCAATTTACAAGTGTTTAAATATATGTATTTTTCTTTGCCCCATAGAATCATTTTTTGTAGGTTAGTAAGCACTGCTAGTGAGATTGTATGTGTCATAATGATATATTTAATAATTTTGACCATTTATATAAATTTAAACTTAAATTTCTAATGATAACAAAATTATTAATGTAAAATATCACATAGCTTAAATAATTTAAGAAAAAACACCTCTATCAAAGATGAACCTAAATATTCAAAAGAATGTCTGGATAGTCTGAGCTGAGGGCAGGATATTTTCTTGTTGTCAATTTGGACTTTAATGTTTTCTACCACTTACACACAACATAATTCTTTTGGATATAACAAAACAAATACTATGAAAAAATTCCCATTTTTATACTTTTAAATTTATCTAAGCGTAACTTGGAATATTTGACTCAAATTATAGTACTTGATTTTTCTAATTTTTTTTATTCTCATAAATAAAAACTATAATGTTTAAATTGGATCAAAATCTGAAGAACTGACCAAACTCTCTCAACAGCATAATTAATTTTATGTTCAAACACAAAACTGGTTATTCTATCTTTTTATAAAATGAAAAATTAGGAGGATAAGCTTCGATTTGATCTGGGTCAACCCCAGAAATTGATGCTTCACTGTCTATGAGGTTTTTTATTTTCTTCTTAACATCATTTAAGTTTTTCTACTTTTTCTTCTCCCTTTCCGTTCTTTTAAGATGCTCAGCTTCAATTTATGCTTTGTGTGTCGGTCACAACCATTGTTTTCCCCTTCTTCACTCCTTGATTTGTACTTTTCCTTTAGCTTGCTTTTTGATATGGAAGAATAATAACTGGACTTATAACAAATCCTTGTGTAGGCCTACTAGTCAAAGGTATGCTTTTGTCCACTGGAGACATGAGAGTTGGGTTCTTCCCCACTCTTGACTCCACAACCTGGCTTCTAAGTCAGTATTTCTCTAGGTCGTGCTATGCAACACTCACTATAATGCGTTAATCTGAGAACCATATATCCACCTAAAGCTATATATTAGAGATGGGTCGAATCCACAATTTCTTGAATCCGAAGCTATATTTTATATTCGAATATCGAATCCTAATCCTAGCATATTGTTCAAAATTTTAATGATTTAAAAATAAACCTACATTTCACAATATATGCCTAAGATGTGAATTAAGATTTATTTCAATCATGCTTTCAATTTTAATCAACCCCAACCACCCCTAGCAAAATAGTGCTTAAAATCCAGCCAAATTAAACAATCTAAACTCATATTATTGTTGAGAAATCAAATCAATCAAAATTTGATTGTCTTTTAAGTTATTTTAAAAAGCGTTAGTATGAGTTAAGTTTCTAAAAAAAAACATGTCAAATAAACAAACAGATTAGGCCTAGTTACTTTTTAATCAACTTTGTCTTTAGGTATTATAATTTATTTTGATAAGAAAGCTAAAATAAAAATACAAATGAATCTTTTTTTTTTAAAGACTAAAACTACATGCTTAACATTTAAACATAAATTGGAAATGGTGAACTCAATAATGCCTAAGTATGTATTATTATTTTCTTTTATATCTATTATCTATCTTCATGTAGAAAACAAGAAATCTATTCAATCCTTAAAATATGTTCATTCCTATTTTATTAGGCAAGACTGTGTTTGAATATTTTTACAATTACTTCAATAACATATTTGAAAAAAATAATAAACTCTTAGTTAAAAACAAATTATGAAGTAGCAAGTTGTTATTTGATTCTTAAAACTCGATAGCACTTAATAAGTGATAAAGATTACCTGAATCGATTCTAAACAAATAACTTGTATACAATATGTAGGCTGGGAAGGCATAAATAGTTTTATCGGTGTTTAACTGTTTACGGTATTTATTATTTTTCATGAAACCTAACAAAATATCTAACTTAAGGATCATATGAGTTAGATTGGTTTTTTTTTTGCATAGTTATAGATATTTAAAATCAGTTGGGTAGTAAGAATTAACATTCAGGTTTATTTAATCATCACTCTGGCCGCTGGCGAGTAAACATATACGTCATGGCAGCTGACTTTGTATCGTGTGTAATGTGTTCTTATTTTTCTTAAAAAAACTTAATTTGTTTTATTTATTTCGAGTTTATTTGTAATTCTAGTTTTGATTTGCAGATTTTGAAGAGCTTTAAGGTTTTCATTAAATATTTACAAGATTGTTCGTGAGGTGAAAGTTTCAGAAGTAAGCATGCGCTAAAACGGTTGAGTTCAAGTTTCATAAGGGCTGAAAGGGTAGGGTATTAGGCACGTTAAATTTTCCACACCTAACTTCTTTTTTTTTTAAATTTGTGTTTATCTCTCTTGTCCGACAAAATAATGATTACGGATTAAGTTGGGCTTTTCAAGTAGGTCTAACTTAGTAATTTTTTAATTCAAAAATCAAAATAGTATGCTTTGTTTATGAGGTGAAAGGTTCGACCAGCTAATCCATTAAAACACTGAATCTCGAATACTTGTCAGGATTCGGTGTATTTGAAGATTCGAGTGGCCTGTCTCTTTTATATATGTCTGAAAACTAATTTAGATAGTTAAACTACAAGCCTTCTAATAAAACCTTTCAACAAAACCACATCTACTGATGAATTTATTCCAAGTAAATTATCACAAACTTCAATCGCGATTGGGATCAGAAACAACCTTATACAGTACTTAGGTAAACACTTGGCTAATGATAGTTTGTTGGATCAACCGTAACATATGGACTACTTCAACCAATCTCTGCTAAATAAATACCGGGTGTCCAGTGATCTGAAATACAGGGAAAATTCAGGAAACTTGATCATATTTACTAAATTATTACAACACTTTCAACTCTCAATAGGGAAAATAACATTTTTCTTGCACTTAATACTCAGCACTAATCTTTTTTAACACAGTTATGTCTATTGAGTATACTAATCTACATTATTAAAGTCATAGTTATTTACATTGCTGCCTTTCTACACCTCTATCACATATTTCTAGCCAAAGTTGAGTCACGGTTATGTGGTTGCATAAAGATTTGATTATGTTATAAGAAGAAGAAACTAAAAAATAACTTATTTTGCCACATTTTCAAACTGTAGGGGTTACTAGTGTAGAAAGTGAAATTTCAATATGATCCAATTGCTTTAGGTTGAAATCCTTTAACCCTTTCATAAAGTGAAACCATTTCAGAATGGGTGTGAGTCTAAAAATATTATTACTAAAGTTGCCATCTAGGTAAAATAGTTTTTTGTAATAAGCTATATTGACTGTAAAAGTTGAAACTTGTAACTCTAGAAAACATGAAAAATGAAGGAATTTTAAAATAAAGTTTGGCTGGACACCCTGAAATAGTGTAGCCTACATCAAAATATAACATCATTGAATTTAAGGCTTTAAACAATGTTTAAAACTAGCAAATTTTTTATTTCCTGTGTTTTTTAATGTACTAGTGTATGAATATAATTTGTTTTATGGTATCAATCACCTGGTGTCGTTAAACTTAATTTTGGAATAATCTTTACATTATGTTTATATGTTCAAACTCATCAGAAGGCGGCACAGATAAACGGCCTCTCTACTGCTCTTGTGTGGGGAGAGCTGGTAGCATGTGCTAGATTAATATCAGTAAAGTTTGATTGGATTTGTTAGCGCAAGTGAGCAAATCCTGTTGCTTTGCTGTGACAAACTAATATAATATAGACTTCATGCCTTGTGGATCAATGTTGCATAAATGTAAATAAATTATTTCTAAAGAAAATTTCTGCAATTTCAGGGTTGATATAAACTTGCAAAAGAAGCTGAAATTGTCTAACATGCCTATATTAATTTTTGAAACACAAAGTACACATAGTGTAACCGAGTATAAACTGCTAGTTTATTTACAACCTATTTTAATATTAATTGGCTTCCCTCAGGCCAAAATACATAAGTTGAAATGCTCCCCTAACCTCCATGTACATCTTTCTAATCTTTATTAAATGATGCACTAAATACAGTAGTAGTAGGCCTATTTTTTTACAACAGCAGGTTGTGGTATCCTATCACCTTAATTCTTAGGGATGTCATAGGTTTTTCCATTGTTGTCAGATTGAAAACTCAGTCGCAAGCGAAACAATGGCAGACCGACTCGCACAGCAATAGAAATATTTCAAAATTAGCTCTGTTTTGGTACGTTCTGGGGTTTACTAGATTATGAGTTTTATTGCAAGGGCATAATAAAGATTCCAGAAGCTTAAAATCCTCACTTAAAAATAAAGAAAAAGACTTAGGTAGGCTATTTTCATATTTACACTTTTTTTAATTTGTTAAGCTATAAATATGTGGTTTTAGTATCAAACACTTGGAATCTTTGGACTAAACCATATGTTTGTAATTTGTTAAATTCTCCAGAAGGGAACCCTGATCCTGTTACACACAAATAGCAATGTTCCTACTCCTGTGTCTAGAACGATTTACGGCACATATAAACGGCCTCTCTACTGTTTCTTTGTAGGGAGAGCTGGTAGCATGTGCTAGATTAATATAAGTAAAGTTTTATTGGACTTGTTGAATATGTGAGCAAATCCTTTACCTTTATTATAACAATAAATAATATATTTTGCTTTGTGTGTAGTTATTGCTTTTATCTAAAGATAACATTCTAAATTTGAGCAGAGTTACTGCTTTGATGCTGTAAAATCACACCAACAAAAAATCCTCAAACTCTCTGTTGTGGCTAAGAACAAATAGCTCTGCTTGTTTAAGGAAGGCTAGGGGGCAGGTTTATAGTTCAATTGAATATGCCTAAAGTGTGGTGCTACACTAAATAGAGGACGACACCTACCTAGATCAAAATGGCGTGAGCCACTTTTATAGTCTTGATTGAATACGCCTCGTGTGGTGCTACACTAAATAGAGGACGACACCTACCTAGATCAAAATGGCGTGAGCCACTTTTATAGTCTGATTGAATACGCCTTGTGTGGTGCTACACTAAATAGAGGACGACACCTGCCTAGATCAAAATGGTATGGGCTAGTTTCTTATTCAAAACTGGCCCATTCCATTCTGGTATAGGTAAGTGTTGTGTATTCAATGTAGTGCCTCACATGAGTTGGACTCAATCTAAGAAACTTGCCTCGGATATAGTCATAGACATACTAATTTCTTTATTTTCACATTTTTTTTACTAAGCTATAAATATAAATTGGTTTTTGGTAAAAAGCACACTATATATTTTGAACAATTGAATGATTTGGTTTATCTGGGCACAATGTTCTGTAAAAATGGAAAGATGGATAGTGAAATCGACAGGCGGGTGAATGCATATCAGAGAGTAGATGGATGGATGTGAATTATTGCAAATAATGTACTATTTAAAGAGGTAGTATGTGAATGTGTTGGCGACAGCATTGTTTTATGGATGTGAAGCGTGGGTTTGTCAAGAGAAACACAAGAGCAAGGATCAAATGATGAAGCAAATATATGAAGATAGAATGTGTGGATCAAAAGGAAGGGGATAGCCCATTTAAGACTTGGCTAATTGTTATAAATAAATGAATGTATGAAAAAGAGAAACATAAAGAGTTTTAAGAATAAAAGAGCATGTATGACTCAGTGTATGGTGGTTGTTGAAGGGAGTATGCAATGATAGGAAAATGTGGAGAATGTTTGTGAGGATGGATTTACAGGGTTCCTACACTACCTGGAATTTAAAAATATTTATTCCAGGCTTGGAAATTTTATATAATTTCTCATTTTTCTAATCTTTTCCTGAATATTTTTAAGGTTGTCCTGGAAATTCTTTTGTATCTATTTTCTTAAACAGGTCAGTAAATTAAGGGGAAACGGTAGAAAATCAGTAGAGGAAATTTCCAATATATCTGAGTTTATTTGGAATAGTCGAGAACTAGGCTAAATCATTGTTTAAATTAGGAGGGATAGCCAGCACACCTACCGTGTTGATACTGGAGTAGAAATTGTTAAGATAGAACACAAAAACATTAAGGACAAAATTTCACTGTCATAGAAAGCTTTGTCATGATGTCCTGACAAGCTCTCTGTGACAGTGAATCATTCATTAATATAAAACTAGGTTGTATCATTGTCGTTTTTTAAATTTTACTTCTGTTTTGTAATTTTCACAACATAAACTATCATACATTATAAGAACAGTGAGAGTTAAGGTATTTAATGTGCACTTTTTAAACTGAATGATTATATCTGTACACAACTTATAAACTAACTTAAAGAGGAAGGATCCAAAAAAAACCAGACTATTGCTCTAAAAATTAATTTATTAAGTTTTTTTTTTACAAAATTCTCTGTCTCCTTCAAAGTACTATCCATTAGATGTGATGCACCTGTCCAGTCTTTTTTCCCCACTCTTTGAAGCACCTCTGGAACTCAACTTTGATATCGTTTAGTGCCCTCTGCGAAGCTGTTTTTACAGCCTCTACATCATCAAAACGTTTCTCTTTTAGAGTTTTTTCATTCTCGGGAACATAAAAAAGTCGCACGGGGCTAGGTCTGGCGAATACGGAGGGTGGGAAACTATAACCCGTTTTTGGCGTTTCCTTCGCACATCCTCAAACGTCTTAAAACTTCCAAATAAAAGTGCTGATTAACCGTCTGACCAGGGGGGACAAATTCCCAGTTCACAATTTTATGAGCGTCGAAAAAAAATATTATTTTCTTAACATTCAAATATCTTGCTTTTTTTCCCCCCCTTCCACTGGTTAGACCCTTGCTTGGTTTCGGGGTCATATCTGTAACACCAACTCTTATCACCTGTAATAACCTTGTTCAAAAAGTTTGGGTCAATCTCACTCTGATTTTTCAAGTCTTGGCTCAAATTCAGACGGATGGTTTTTTTGATCCTCTGTGAGCAGGCGAGGAACCAACTTAGCGGCAACACATCTCATTTGCGAATCCTCATTCAAAATCTGCTGGCACGAGCTCCAACTCCTGTCTGTTCTGAAATTTCGTTGACTCTGAAACAACGATCCACGTAGATTTTTTCAATGTTTTTGTTGTTTCGAGATGATGAAGAGCCCTCACTACAAGCATGATCTTCAACACACATCTAACCACGTTTAAAGCGCACAAACCACTCGAAAACTTGTGTGCAGCTCATAGCATCCTTCTTGAAAGCCTGTTGAAGCATTTGGTAAGCTTCTGTTGCCAATTTTTCAAGCAGGAAGCAAAATTTCAAACATTCTTTGTTCTTTTAAATCTGCCATAACAATTTTGCAGGCAACAAACGAGAACAGTTGATAAAAACAACACTAAAATCAAACGTAACCTTCTATGCACACGCCGCTCGGGCAACTGATTTGGAAAGGTCTCTAGTAGACCTACTTAGTGGGAGAACTCTCTACTATGCCTAGGAATGGCCACTCGCTTTAAATTCGGTTTCTTTTGGGTCCCCCCTCGTATATCTATAACAGACATAACACCCAGCCGTTAATTCATCACTGTGAAAGAAGAAACCCACTTTTCGCTAATGATTATTTGCAAGTGAGCTTATGCTATGTTTTAATTATTTGAATAACACTGTCATGAAAAACATTAAAAAATAATAGAGGGTGTTGAAAGATGCAAGTGCAGGAGAGTTGGGAGTCTGCATTAAATAAAAGAAAATATGTAATTTGTGTTTTACATTATTTGTGTTGAAGGAATTGTAGAAAGTCTTTGAAGTGTCCCGGAAAAAACTGCATGATTTTGTTTAGGAACCCCGATAAGCTATCAAGTTGTCAATTTTTTAGTTTTATGCACAGTTTCTTGTCTACCCCATAGGGGAACTGTGTGATTAGGTTTGCACGTATAAGTATGTAGGCTCTATTTAAACTTAATTTTGAAATGCATTCAAATTCTCCAGAAGGGGGACCCTGATCCTGTTACACACAAATAACAATGTTCCTACTACTGTGTCTAGAACGATTTACGGCACATATAAACGGCCTCTACTGTTTCTTTGTAGGGAGAGCTGGTAGCATGTGCTAGATTAATATAAGTAGAGTTTTATTGGACTTGTTGAATATGTAAGCAAATCCCTTTGCTATACTGTACAAATAAATAATATATCTTGCTTGGTGTATCTTGCTTTGTTTTTAAACTTAAAGGATCTACCTCAGGAAATAGAAGTAGGAAGACTAAAGAGGAAGCATTTATCTTGTGATTGGCTTGGAGTTCATCATTTGAAACATTTTAAGTTCCACTGTTGTGGTATGGCAAACATAAATCTACCAACAGTCTTGGCAGTTGTAGAATATATTTTTCTTTTCAGGTTGAAAAAATCATCACAATTATGTCCAACCCTCGCCAATATAAGATTCCTGATTGGTTCCTTAACAGACAGAAGGATATTGTTGATGGAAAATACAGCCAGGTAAGTGTGTTTGTTATTCCCCCTTTCCCCCCCAGATCATTAACACTATTTCATTAATTCCTAAGACCTACACATTATAGCGTGTTTAAAACCAGTTCTATACTCCAGTAAATACTTCACTTAATTTCCATTAAGAATTTGAAGAAATACAATTTGTGATTATATGAGCAACCTATTTTCATTCTTTCTACTTTAATTCCGGTGACCTGGCGGTCTAGGGGTAAGGTGTCAGACTTCTATGCTGGCGGCCGGGGTTCAATCCTCGGTCCCGGCACAGATTTATCTGATTACCAAACCCTTCCTTCACCTCTGACAAGACATCTTGTGAATGTGGGGAATGCCAGGCCTCCACCGTGGTTCGGATTCCACGTTAAACTGTAGGTCCTCCATTTCATTTCACAATCACCCTACCATTACACATTAGCGTTAAGTGCGTATAACCCGAAGGGGTAGTAAGACGCGGTGCTAATAATAATAATACTTTAATTCCAATGAAAATTTAAGATAAATCATGGTGGCTACAGACTGGGAAAATCAGGGAATTTTGGTATATTAGGGAAATGTCAGGAAATTTAACTAAAAATAAGGAAAAGTCAAGGAATTAAAAATATTTCTAAAATATCCCATTAATTTTGTAATTAAACACTAAAACAAAAGCTAATAATATCTAAATAAAATAACATTTTAATTAATAAAATAAGTGATAAATCCATTTGTTTAGTAACTTAGATACAAAATTTGTTTAATATGTGATAAATAATAAATTTAAAAATAGTGTCATCATTCACCATTAAAACTGAAAAAAAGTAACCAGGGTAAATTGAAAAATGTTACCTGGAAAAAGTTAGGGAATTTTGTAAAATATGTTTTATAGCCACCCTGTAAATAAAGGGCAGCCTACAGTGCACCATATTTTCTTTCTTGCTCCTTATCTAAATTATACATATAACTCTTAAGATATGTGAATATAAATTATATACATTGTTATATAGAAACATAGTGGAGAACAAAGAGCATTCGTGAAATAATACACCATTAAAAACATATGAGTTATGTGTTTTTTCAACTCCCCATTTCCCAAAGTTCTACTTATAAAATATATTTGCCCATAGCTCAGAAGATATTAATTTTATGAACAGGGAGGGTTCATTGATTATAATATGGAAAAGTTAAGGAATTTGCTTGGTCAAGAAATTTATAATATTTCTGAAATCGTCACACGTTATAACTAATTCTGCACCTAAAAATCTTATTTTAACAGTGAAAGATTTTTTCTTTTGGCATTGATAAAATACATAGTTTGGATATATCTAACATGTGATTACTCTACAATCTTTGTTTTATAACACATCTACACACATTGCCACAAATAACACCTAAAACAATAAATACTATAAAAAAAATTGCATTCACCAAGTAAAACCATTAAAAAGGTTAATCGGGAAAGTTTTTACATGTCCAATAAATATGGAAAAAACAGAAAATTTTATAACAACAGTTTTGTAACCCTGGCTTTAGGCTAAAATCCCTCTAACCCCTTCATATAGTGACACAATTTCAGAATGTAAATGGCTAAAAGTGAGAGGCAAATGGAAGAATTGTGGTATGATAGAGGAAGTTGGAGGTATTTTACTAAACTGACCCGGCCACAGTCTGGAAACAGATGATGATAATGTTTAAAAATATTACATTAAGTTGCAATCTTAATAAAATAATGCTTATAATATAAAGTAACTAGAAACGCAAAAAAAAATTGCTCTTGAAAGTCAGGGAATTTCAAAATATAATTTGGCTGGACACCTTGATAAAATAATTTTTCAAATAAAAGTTTTCTATTTTTAAGATCCCTTTAACTTTGTGGTATGCTATTTTATCTCATTGGAAATATTTGCTTTTTAGAGTATCCTCGAAATAATTTTTGTGGGGAAATGAGATGCAGCGGTTTGTTTGTAATACAGAACTATACATTGTCTAGATATGAATATTAATCAGAATCGTTTGAGCTGATTTTGAGAAAATCCCTTTTTTTCTCTTTTCACCTTAAAGTAAACTATACTTAATTTTAGGATAGGAATTTGACAAATAGTAAGTAGACCTATATAAAACACCACTACAGCAAATCTTATAAAAACCCTAGACACAAAGTTTCAGCCAAACTAGTATAATGGTTTTGGCTCTAGTCCCAGGGACAGATGGCATTGTCAAAACCACTTTTTTGAGTCTTGAGTTTGATTTTATCAACATTCACAATGTACTTTGATCTCTTAAAGAGGTTGCAATAAATTAAAAAGACAATACATTGGGATGTGTTCAAAATGTGAATGCTTAAAATTCACTGAAGTATAATACTTGTTTACTAGAGGTGTGTTTAGTCCATTTTTTTCAATTCGAAGGGAAAACATAAAATATGGGCCCGTGAAATATTCTCTAAACCATATCAATGTTCAAAAAAAAATTGTCAGTTTATTTATGATTGGAAGATTATTAAATTGTGGGTATTTATATAACCTTATGCTCTAAAATTACTTGGAGTTGTTTTATTGCACATCTTTTTGTAACATTTCATTTTAATATGATAAATTAAGCTATTATCACAACCTACAAGTTAATTATTTCAGTTTTTTTCCCCCATATGAATGTTAATTTGTAATGTACAAAACAGCTCAAAATGTGATTAATTGATCATAAATTGAGTATTTTAGCTCTCATTATTTTTATTGTAAAAGCTTTGTAATTGGCTAAGCCAGATTTTTTCTAAGCAAAGTGGAAGCTGACATTGTTTTGAAGCAAAGTTAATGTTTTGAATTTGCACACCCCTATTATTTACATTTAAATATTTTAATTAAAACACTTGTTTCCAGCTGACCTCCAGTTACTTGGATAGTAAGCTACGTGAGGATTTAGAAAGGTTAAAGAAGATCAGGGCTCATCGTGGAATGCGACACTACTGGGGGTGAGCGTACTTGAATTATGTTTACAATAAAAAAATTAAATAATAGTGTGTTTATTCTTTTATACTTAAACAAATCTTTCATGTTTAGCCGAAGATAAACCACATTATAGAAATGTTTTCATCGGAAAAAAATATTCATACTGAATATTATATGTATGAAAAAAGTGCATGGAGCAAAAACATTTAGTAATAAATAACGAGCATTAGGAAAATTACTACTACTTTCTCAGGAAGATGCTATAATAGCATCGAAATATTGAAGTGTGTAAATATGTGTTAGTGTTTTTACTTTTATTTGTGCTCCACCATCTTCCTAATATTCTATATAATTTTATTCATACTGAAAATTTTAAAACTTGGATTGTAAAGAGGTCTTAATCCTTGACTGACAGCTGTTATATTATTACATGATCGGCCATGTGAAGATTCTTTGTTTGGTAAAGGACTTCACTAAATCATTCTCACATTGGAGTAAAAGTTGTGACCAACAAAATGCAACAAAATATGTTTTAACTTTAAGTCTACGCAGGGAATTAAGGAGGAAGGAAGGCATCAGAAGGGTTCCCTAATTGTCTTTAACAAATAGCAACAGTAGCTCAATTTAGTTGAATAAGTATCACATTTTAATGTGAAATGTATACATTCTAATAGCATTAAAAAGAAGTCATGTTGTCATTCCCACACGTGCCTATATTAAGACGGGTGTGCTGGAATATTTAATACTATCAGGCACGCACAGTACTTGATACCCCAGTCAGTTTCCACTGCTCTCTTGATACTTTTGTGAATTAAATAATTTGTTTTGTATGTTGAAGTGTTACTGTTCAATTAGCTTATAATTGCCCCGTGATCGAGCACTAATTAAAGCGGTACGGTATTTTGATGATATAATTGGTATTTACAGCCCTGTAATTGAGCACCAATTGAAGTTCTAGAATTATGTGATTAAAGTTATTTAATCGTCCCACAGTTAGGCGCCATTTGAAGAGTTACAGAATAATGCCTCTACGTTTAGGACACCATTTATAAGGTTCATGAAATGTTTATATTGTGAGTGCCCTCACGCTGGAGCCATTTGTTATGTGTATAATTGTTAATGATATAAATCACTTTATTTAGTATTGAATAGTAACACAATTGTAAAGTTTGATACTATTTATTTATTCAATAATCACTATTTGTAATGTTCGGAAAACTGATCATGTTGTTTAGCGTAACGATTTAGAGAGGCGGCTGATAACACGATCGTAGGAATCGCGGACAGGAGTTGCAGTCAGAGTACGTCAAGGACTGGACTCTAGTGCCGTTCTATTGCCCCATCTTTCGTATATATCGAATGCCCATGGAAGTTTCCAGAAGCTTCTCTATAGAAAACAAAATAAAATATTTTTAAAAACATGTGGATGGAGGTAGAATGTTCGAGAACGGGAAGCTGGCTAAAATTACCATTTAGAAATGCATATCGATCTTTCGAGAAGAGGAAGTTATTTTTTAAAGACAACACAATTATGTCCAACCCTTGCCAATATAAGATTCCTGATTGGTTCCTTAACAGACAGAAGGATATTGTTGATGGAAAATACAGCCAGGTAAGTGTGTTTGTTATTTCCCCTTTCCCCCCCAGATCATTAACACTATTTCATTAATTCCTAAGACCTACACATTATAGTGTGTTTAAAACCAGTTCTATACTCCAGTTAATACTTCACTTAATTTCCATTAAGAATTTGAAGAAATAAAATTTGTGATTATATGAGCAACCTATTTTCATTCTTTCTACTTTAATTTCGGTGACCTGGCGGTCTAGGGGTAAGGTGTCAGACTTCTATGCTGGCGGCCGGGGGTCAAATCAGGTACATTACAATGTTTTAATTAAATTAGTCCATTACCCGCTTTGGTTGATCAATTTAAATACTTCTCACTAAATATAATCAAACTAATTGATAGATAATCTTTATTATTGTGTTAGTAAATATATAATGCCATAATTTATTATATAACTTTATAATGGGAACATAATTTTCTAATATTTAGAGAGTCTGATATCTAGTAAATAAAATTATTTGATTTCATTAAATGAAAAGTTGTATTTCGGTATAAAAAGTTGGTAAATAAAAAACTAGAGCCTGATTTATGGCAATTAAAATGATTGTATTTCGTTAAATAAAAAGTTGTACTTCGGTAAAATACGAAACTCACTAAATAAAAGGTTGGATCCAATTTTGTGGTAAATAAAGTTATTGTATTTAATTAAATAAATGGATTTCGTTAAATAAAGAGTTGTATTTCAGTAAAATATGAAAATCACTAAATAAAAGGTTGGATCCTGTTGTGTGGTAAATAAAGTTATTGTATTTAAAAATATTTTTTCAGGGAGAAGGGGGCTTGAAAATTATATAACAAATTAACTTGGATATTTATTGATATGAACAGAAAAATTAAATTCTGAAAATTACAGCTAAAAGGTTAATGTTTTTTACTCTTCCTGGCCTACTATTAACACAAGTATTTAAATAACATCAATTTAAAAAAAATAGCCTTATATAATATTTTTTTATAATGAAGGCCTACTTATTACAAACTAGTTGGTATTTTAAAACTATATATATCTTAACACAATATATGCCCTTTATTATATGCATACACAGTCTATATTGTACCAAACTATTTTTACCAGTTATAATAATCAAGGAAAAAACAGATATTATAATAAGTGATTTGATATTTAAGGAAATAAGCTTACATCAAAAATACATTGTGTAATAAATTGTCATGAAATAAACTAAACAATATAAATATATCAAAGCCCTAACGGTTATAAAATGAATAATAATTTTAAGGCAAAATATAAGTTATAATAGAGAACAATGAAAGTTGACATGTCTTATTTTCTAAAAGCTAGTAATATTGGGAATAAAATAAGATCTGAACTAAAACAGTTATGCTTAAATTGGTATTAGATGTGCTTTAGTGATGATGATATAAGAAAAGTCATCACTAAAGCATATCTAATACCAATTTAAGCATAACTTAGTTCAAATCTTATTTTATTCCCAATATTACTATCTTTTTAAAAATTAGACTTGTCAACTTTCATTTTTCTCTATTATAATGAATATTTTGTCTTAGATTATGTATGAAAAAAGTTCATGGTGCAAAAACATTTAGTAATAAATAAAATGATAGAATATTAGGAAAATGGTAGAGCACAAATAAAAGTAAAACACACATATTTACACACTTCAATATTTCGATGCTATTATAGCGTCTTCCTCAGGAAGTAGTAGTACTTAGGCTGAACAAAATGTCATCTTCAGTGATGCCAACTTGATTGGTAAGGATGAAAACTTCTCTAATGGAGATGAAATTCCCTAAATGTTTGTTATTTAGTTATTTTACTGTTATAATTGGGGTTTATAGGCCCAACAACACAATGAGGTCATTAGGGCTACTTTGCTGTTGAAGGTTCTAGCTGGTAGGTAAATATATCACATGTGCTGCAACAGAGGCTACCGCCGGGGTATGATCCTTTGATATTTGCTTTTTCTTGTGGATTCTCTTGGGTTGGATCTGTGTGAATCTGATGAGAAACTTGTAGCCACTTTTAAGGATAGTTTTTATTTGATTAAACCATGGTGGTATTGTGTTGTAAGAGGAGTACCCACAACCAGGGCTTTCATACCTGCTTCACCATCACAATATTAAAAGCAGCAAACACTGTAAAAGTTCTAAACCCTTAGTGGGATATTTAATAAAACCACTGGATAATACTCTTTTTTACTTGTGAAAACTCAATGTAATTATATCAAAATATTATATATTTTTTTATCACTACGACAGATGGTGGGATTTACTTTTTAACTTGGACCAGTTTATTTAAAAATAGATTGACCCTGTCACTAAAGATTTTACTTTCTCACACATCTATAAGAGACTTATTTAGGTGACCTGGCGGTCTAGGGGTAAGGTGTCAGACTTTTGTGTTGGGGGTCTGGGGTTCAATCCACAGTCCCAGCACAGATTTGTCTGATTTCCAAACTCTTCCTTCGCCTCTGACAAGACATGTATTAATCACAACAATCCACTATGGTTTGAAACCCATGTTAAACTGTAGGTCCTACATTTCATCTCACAATCACCCTACCATTTACACATTAGCATAAGTGCGTATAACCCGAATGGGTAGTAAGAAGTGGTGCTAATAGTAATAATGTGAGGTTTATATTCTGTTGGTCATTATTCAATTTTCATACAAATTTAGTATATCTTTATTAATTTTGGAATATCAACATGGCTGACCTAAAAAAAGCTTTATACCAAAGATTAAGACACTAGCAACATAAATTTTAAAATATTGCTAGTAAAATGAGCAAAAATTTGCAATAGGGAAGCTAGAAGTAAACATTACGTGTTTGCTCGCTTTTAAAATGAGCTAACTTTCAGTATGACTATTTTATTTTTTATCAAAGTGATAACATATTTAGGATGCAGCCTCTTTTAAGGTCACTGCGCTCCTATTAACCATGATCCAGTTTGATGTTTTCTTTGTTATAACTTGAAAATATATAGTGTATATATTGTAAAATAATTCATTAGGGGTGTACAAAGTCTTCGATTTTTAAATATCCTTGAGGCTAAAACTAAATTTAGAATATTTCATGTTTTGAAATAATATATTGTGTTTAGCGATATAACTTTATGCACTTAAATCACTTAGAAAATGTTACACAATTATTATGAACTTTAGTTTATATAATGTACAAAACAGCTCAGAATTGCAATAATTGAATCTATAAGGAATATTTTTATTGGCAAAGCTCTTTAATTATTGAAGCTGTAATTCTTTTGAAGCACTGCATATCCTTAGAATATATTTAAGTTTTGTACCTACACTGCTTATATGGTGTTTTGTTGTTGGCAGCCTGCGTGTTCGTGGTCAACACACAAAGACTACTGGCCGAAGAGGTAGGACCGTCGGTGTGTCCAAGAAGAAGTAACGGGGAAGGACTGTCTGTCATTTATGTGTGTCTTTTGACAATTTTTATGTACTAAATTTCATGGAACTTTCAATAAAGTATGTATTATAAAAAGAAATAAGATTATTTTTTAAATTAAAAAACCCCAATCGATTGGCTCAATTATGCAAGATATTTGACAATATTGTATTCAATGCTGTATATAATGTAAAATATTTACATAAATATGGTTAAAATCACATCTCACACTGCACTTAGGGTTTTTGTACTGCTTTTTTTTCTTTGGTTTATAGTGTTAAAAAAATTAAGCTATTATTTCATTGGGGACTTGTGTGCAAAATAATGTTTTAAATGAGTGACATAATCCTTTATTTTTTCAAACAGAAAAAGCTTACTTGAAATGATTGAAATGGTGGACCATATAAATTTAGCTTAGTAAGAATAACTTTTAATAGGTATCTTTTATTTCCCTTCAAATTTGAGGGTTTGCAGCTCTGAAAGTCTAGTTTATCTGACACTTGTTAAATCATATATAGGTCTGCAGGAATCCAAAATTTAAAACCATTGGTTCAAAGTAATCTGCTCAATCAGCCAATACCCTAGGCTAAATGATTGTGAATTGTAAGGATTGGATCTTAACATACCTTTGGAAGGGTCATTGGTCTTAAAAATCTATTAAAACACACACTGTGTGTGCATGCACATTCTTCTAGTGTTCACCGTCACAGCTTGATCAGGTAGAGGGTAGGTACAGTAGCCTCATGGCTTCTTTGGTGCTGACTGACAGTTCCCAGCTGACTTCTGACAGTCAACATTTAGGTATATACCTAAATTTTGACTGTCAGAAGTGACAAATGCTAAACACATGTTTTTGCAGATCATATGGTTCAGCGTAGGGATACATAATTTGGTCTGGTAACTTTTCAAAGCCGTCAGCTGTGAACTGTCACTCAGCACCAAAGAAGCCATGAGGCTACTGTAAGTAGTGGCAGACCATGTTGGTTGGAATGTTTGTTTATTTACTATTGTTTAATTTGTATAACATTTATCAGAACTTATACAAGAAAAACAGACAGGTTGGTAACACTAGGATTTGCTGTCACAGACTGCGAAAATTTTAATAGTGTTCTCTATTTGGATGAAGGTACAAGTAAGGTGGATGGAAGAATATAAAAGGAACGTGTATTTTACTATTGTTTATCTAGAGATGGAGGCATTTTACTAAGGTGACCTGGCCAAAGGCTGGAAACAGTTAATGACTGGTCTCAGGGGTCTGCGCTGTTCTTAAATTCAGGGGCCATTGATTGGCCTATTTTATAAATTTCCAAGCTATTGTAATAAATTGTTTCTATAATGCATATTATAGTTTAGTAAAAGAGTATTATTTTATTTAATATTTTTAACATTGGCATAGTTAATAAAAGTAGCACACCAATCTCTTAAAATAATAATTAGTATAAGCAGATTCTTGTCTGTAGACAACAGACTTATAACTAAACTATGTATTTAAACTTCACGTAAACATTTTTTATAGAAGCACTATATACAAAATAGTGATAAAAAAAAAAGGTTGCACCATAACACACCACATTTTAATTTAGTTATTTATATGAGGTATTTAATGTGCACTTTCTGAACCAACTGATATCAGCACACTGCCTATAAACTAACTTAAATCTAGAACAGACACAACATCCACCCCCACCCATAAATTCATCACTGTGAAAGGGGATACACTTTAACCTATTCCCTGGCAGTCATTTTTACACTTGTATCCTCTTATGCGACATATATTTTTGCCACTCACATTTTCTTATATATTACTTTATTCATGGTCATAGTATAGCATTGGACTGGTAGCCTCATCTGCATTATGAAATATTAAGACTAACTAAAAGTTCAGTGGTTCATTAATAGATGGCATTACATTAATATATTGCATTGAAACATCAATTAGAGCCATAGAATATTCGGTCAAAGGTGTTAAAACGCCCACACCAGGGAATGGGTTAGTTACCAGATCTAAAAATGGTGGTCAGGGCAGTTGCAATTTAACAAAATAACCATCAAATTTATTAAGCATTGCTGTAGTATAATTTACTCGAACATAACCAGAATTTTATTAAAAATGTTTGGGACTGACAAAGTTCTGTCAATGACACTGTGCTTATCTCTAACCTAAGAGGTCATAACTCAAATATAACCCAGGCATATTGGGGATAGTCTATTAATAATATGACTATATAGCCTTTACCAAGTGGATGTTGGCTCGTTTTTATTAACACTCATGAGCTCTATAATCCAATAAGGTGTTAATTAATATCCCTTGTATAAACTAATCATTAAATTCTATGAAACCTGCTTTGGCGACTACATTGTCTTAAGGCATCACACTAGCAATATACTAGATTGCTGATGACGGGGAGATTGGGGTTGGATCCCGTCTGGTGCATAGAGAGGATTTTTATTTAAGGTTTTTCCACTCCATACAAATGTAGGTACACTTTATCTAAATTCAACCTTTCTTACTCCTAAATAGGTGATAAAAAATCCATTAGGCATATTAAAATACCTTTAACCTACTTTCATAGTTGTCTAAGGCATTGCACTTGCAATAGGTTGGTTTGCTGAAGACCGAGATTGAAATTTAAATCATGGTTGGGTGTAGTGAAGTTTGTTTTTTAGTGATTGCCCACTGTATACATTCCCTCAAAATTTTACTTTCCTCATCCAAACAACATACATGTGTGTAACCCGAACAACTAACAGGAAAAAAAAGATAACATTACATTTGCAACTTTACCTTCCACAAGCAGACCTAGTGTAATGAAAAAATATTAGCAAATTCGGTTATTTACAACTTATACACAAGGTGAGCAGTACAGGTCATGTTGCATGATTCATAAATATTAGGCTTTACACTGAGTCAAGAATACATTGGTTGGAAATTAGAAAATTTAATAGATTCTTCTTGAATTATTTATTCTTTGTTCTAAAATCTTGAAAATCAATTTTGCATTTATTTGAGTTATTTAACGAGCACTTTCCGAACAGATTGATTAAATCAACACACAACTTATAAACTAACTTAAATATATAAGAGAGACAACACTCAGCCCCCAGCTGTTCATCACTATGAAAGGTTAAACCTACATCTCACCAATGATAAATTTTTCGGCCATGCCAGGAATCGAACCTGGGACCCTTAGCTTAGTAAATAGAAACACTATCGACTGAGCTAAAAGATGTTTCTTAATTGTTTGCATTTGCTTTTCAAAATAGCTATAAGTAATAGCCACAAATAAACATTGTTTTCAGAGAGGAACTATGGTCATCCTTTATTGAATAGCAGTCTTAGGAATATATGAAACTTGGAAAAGTTTGAAGAAAAAACCATTTTTGCTAAATACTATGTGCAAAATAAAATCATACTGAGACTTATAAAAAAAATGCATAGTCATGTTTAGAATTTTGACAATTAGAATTTCACCATGAAAACTAAAAGAACTAGAAACATAACAATACCCATTACATCAGTGATATGCGAGCTGCATGATGGTTGAGGATTTGTTGAGTAGTAATAACTACATAAGTCTTCATTGGTCATGTTGGCAAAACATAGTTCTGTTTGCACCATCTGCTCCAATACATTGATTGGCAAGTTGCATTTGGCGCCCCAGCACATGTTCTTTGTCCGAGGGTCAAGGAGAGCTTTATGGAATTCTTTTAGCCCCAACATATGATCACCAGGACTTGCGACAACAGCAAGCCAGCCGAGGTGGGTACAAGAACACAAAAACAAATTGTTGTCAAGAAATAACTTGGCTTGGATTGAGTTGTAACTGTAGAGATCCACATGTAAACCGCCTGCATCGGCAATTGTGACATTGTTGCCACGGAAAGTGTAGGAAACATCTTTTACGCTAGAGTTGTACCACATTGCTGGACTGATGGACTCCAAGGCACCAGTTTGTAAGTATTCAAAGTCATTGTCAATTAAACTTATCTCCCTTGCTTGTATTGAGAATGCGCTTGGCATTACTAATTTAAACCCGGAGTTGTTGACAAATACAAACTTATCGGCTACCACGTTTAGTGCATTTAATCTCATGTCGTTGATCTGACAATTAATGAATGTCACCTGAAAATAAACAATGTATATATTATAAGCAAACTGCACACTTAGGCTACAAATATTTGAGACTTATAATTTGAATCCAGCCCGACTATGTTTCGATTTATGCTTCAATTCCAATTATAAAAGTAACTTGGGCATTTATATTATTTGCATTATAACACGGGGCTGGATGATGTCTATAATTAAGATGGGTAACCAGCACATTTACCAGACTAATGCTGGTAGAACATATTGTTGAGATAACACACAAACAAAAACCCATATAGAGACAAGCTCTTACGAGCACTGATAGGAGGCAGTGGTTGTTCAAAAAAATTGCTTTCCCAGCCATCTAACATGGGTGGACCATAACTGTGGCTCTTAGTCTTTAACTAGTTAGATATCCCTATGAATTTTATCGCTTAATCCTTTTTATTAGGTTGTAACTCCACAAATATAAGCATTAAAACACCTCTATCGTATGAGCCTGCAAGCGAGCTATACTGAGCGAATGCCACTGTTAAAGCGTGCCAACATTTGTGGATAGAGGGTGTCATGTGGTCAGCATAAAGAACCCTCCTGCCATTAATCTCAGTTTTCTAGACTGGAGCTACTACTTATTTATTCAAGTAGCTTCTCATTTGTTCTCACAAGGCTGAGCTAGACCTGTTCCAGATCCACTGCTTCAAAGAAAAATTCTAAAAGCACTGAGGATTGATCCCGAGACCTCTGGACCTGGTGCCAAAAACTTTGAACACAAGACAACAGAGGTTGTTTAGTTTCAATAATGCTTTAATGAATGCCACAATGGTAGTGTGAGCCACACACTAAATATTTGATATATAATCATGTAAAGGCTCTTGAAAACTCGGTAATAAAGTATGCTAGAAGACACTGGAGCAGCCAAGGAGGGGGTTAAGGGTTGACCCCAGATTTTGCTACCCCCTTCCTCTTCCTTCCCTAAATCTGTTCAGATCATACATAAGGAACTCTACAAATTAAGACAGACATAATGAGCTTTATGTTCATACATCCAGAGGTGTCAAGTTACGGACCCATGTGGAAAAATGACCGATTTGCCCCAATTCTGGCCCAGATATGGACCCGTCCTGGCCGGATATGATCTTTCCACATGAGAAGAATGATGTTCTCAATGAACTTTCTATGAAGCCAAGAAAAATTAACGTAAGACTAAAGTGAATTAGTTCAAAAGTGATTTGGTGAGTCAAGAGTTATTGCAAGCTGCTTATTTGAATTTTCAGATTTTACCTCAAAATAATTTTATAAATCAAATTTCCAAAATATTGAAACTTGCATGTTTGTATATTCTAGCAGTAGGCATTAATAAAAATGTGTTCATAGAATTTTAATAGTCATAATAATTACAGGATTATGAGCATTTTTATAGATTTTAAATTATTTTTGATAGTATTGTCTTTCTTTTGATGCATTTGCATTTTGCAGTAATTAAATCTTCCCACAGGAAAAACCAATGGACCACGCTTAGTTGATAGGTTGTGGGGGGGAGGGTGGGGCGGCTAAACCTTATTTTGTTATTGTTTGAACAGTACCCTAATTAAGGCAATATTGATTAAAATTTTATCTGGCTCTGACCAATGATACAATTATTCTAAGCTTTTTTATTTCGGTGATTTTTCTAATTAGAAATTTTACATGCGCTTTTTGAATATTAAGCTGTAAACCTGTTCTCAAAATATAACTTTTGTGTTCATCTCATCTTGGGTGCTCTATATTTAGTTCAACTTTATATGATTTAGGTTTTCTTTAAAATTATTTGGAGTCTTGGAGGAAGTCAAATGCTCCGTTTTCCCTGCTTTGTGTGCACCACTAAATGAAACTATTTTTGTTAGTTCCAGTGTAAGCATACATTCATCGAAAACATTCTAGAAATATGTTCAATATTGAAGCAGCAAAATATGATAATGTAGCTCAAGGATGTTTTATTATTACTCTCCTTTAATATACTAATACTTTAAAACCCACTTCAGTGGCTGAATGGTCTAAGACTTCACTCTTGTGTTGGACTGGCTTGCTGAAAAAGGAAATATCAGAGTTTAATCCTTGCCAGGTCTACTAAGTGTTTTTTTCTAAATGGTTTCTCACTCTCTTTCCACACAAATGAGAGTATATTTACTATCTCTAAAATGTTTCCTTCCTCATCCCTACCCCACTACAATAATTATCATATATATGTATAACCCGAACAGGTAGTTAGATAAAAAAAAAAGCTTTAATACAAAAAATCAATATAAAATTAAGATCTCAACCTACTCCACCTACTAGTAATAAAAATTATTTCAAACACTATGATTGCACTTTGGTGTAGAACAATCTATTTCTGTACCTACTGGTGATATAATTTATTCCATACAACATGAATACCTATTTGTAATGTGCCTACAAGATTCCAAAACTTGCGTTTTTTTAACAGATGTTTTCCAACTTTTCAAGAATTCTTGATTATAATTACCAGAATAATGTTTTTCTAAGAAAGTTGGCTAACACTCTTTTTCAATTTCTTTTTCTAAGTTTATATTAAAAAAAATTAAATTGCATTTTTAAGTTTATCCCAAAATGCGCTATGTACAAAGAATGCAATTGTTTACTAAATTATCCATTAATAAGACATTATAATGAGAGTATTATTGTTAAGTGTAGCTAATATATCTTACGTTTGGGGCTGCTAGATGCACAGAGACTAGTTCCAACACATCGAAAGTAGAATCCTGGAACACAGCTTCTCCATATGGTGCGATGACATTGCTTATGGAACTTATGTTCATGACACCAACATGAACTCTGTCCCACATTAAACTTTTTAAAATGGTAATGTTCATAAATGCTTCAGACTCTACATGGTTGATGGTGACATTACGGAACAGTATTAAGTCAAACACATTGTTGAAGAAAGAATAACTTGGGATATAATCTATATTGGTTATGTTTTCAAGAATCACTTGATAAGGTGGTATCGCGTTCACTTTAGTATTTAAGAAAGTGAGGTTGTCTATGTTGTAGAGAATTAATGAATGCAGGATAAACATTTCAGTGGGAAGAACACCTGCAATGTCTAGCAGGACATTTAACTCTCTACAGTTCTCCACTTTCAATGAATGGACTATGTTGGGTAGTATAAAAGTATCTTTTCCAAAGCTGGCTTTCTGAAAAAATAAATAAGATCAAAAGTAATTTCCTTAAATACAGTGATTCAATCCAAATACTTATGTAAAGCGTACTTAAAAATTGCTTTCCCTGTACTGCTTTTAGGCTTATTCCATGTGAAATCACCTTATTTTAGAATATGTCCATACCATTATATTTCAGATTTTCTTTATATATTTCCTATGCAGGTGTATACAAATTAGAGCAAAAAAAAACTTTTTTTGTGCATATGAAAAAAGAGTTTCTCTTTCTAAAAGATCTTCTCCAATTTGGGTTGTAATTACTTAAAATATTCATAGCTTCATTATTTATTAACCTATGTTAGGTAAATTATGGATTCCAAACAACAAATATTGAACTTTTCATATTTTAAATATAATACGAGAGTACCACGAACTTTTTTAAAAGAAAAAAATGAAGAGGTTGTTAAGTGTGATTGATAAAAAACATGACTGGTTAGTATACACATACAGATGGTATGCTTGTGCTTAAGCCTCTTGTAGCAAATTATCATGTTTATGCAATTTTAGCTTTATTTAAAAATGTAATATATTTTGGTTGATAATATAAAAAAAATCATACAAAAGTTAGAGTTTGGCCAACTCTCCCTTTTGCCGAAACCTAATGCAGATCATTTGATTTTTAATTCTTTATTCATTAAATTTGTTTGAAATCTTAATAAGCAATCTGAAAAAATAAAGGTCTCAGCTTATAAATGATAGGCGGTATAATGTAGATAAAAGCCATAGGGCCCCTGTTATGAAAACTATGGTCATCAATTATTTATACTATTAATTCATAATAATAATTACCATTGCAAATTTGTAATAGTGTAACCTCCTTTACCTAACCAATCGAAATAGAAGTCTCAAATAGTTTAAAAAATTATTAACACAATCAGAGTGAGTCGTTTGAGTAATTGTTCCAATTGTCTGAGCACAGACACCTGAAACTCAGAGCAAGTAACTCATTTGGATGCGGAAATAATTGTTAAACGACTGTACTCATAAATATATAAATTCCCAAAAAGAAAAAAGAATAAATAAACAAATATCCTAAGGATACACTCAATTATCGATAACATTAAGAAAAAACCAAGAAATGCGTTCTTTGATATTTATTAATAGAAAATATAATTAAATATATTTATATATGTATTTCAACAGAGAAAACCACATATGATGGTATAAGAAAACAAAAAAATAAGATAGTCGTAGAATGTGTAAATATTTAAGATTATATCAAAGTTAAATATATCATAACATTTGAAATTTTTTTAGAGAAAATAAATACATTTAATTTAACCCATCAGTTCTCATAAAAAATTTGCTCGTTAAATTATGTTATATAGTCTCTGTAAAAACACTATTTACAAATTTATATTTATCTTCACTAGTTGCATATATATGTATGTGTGTATACACAGATGATCCCCAATTATTTCCTCTGCATATGACTTCAATCTTGTCAAAATTATGTTAGAGGAAATTTTATATAATTTCGGTAATAGTGAGATACCTCTATGGTTATTACACTGTTTTATATCCCTTTTTGAAAATGGGTATTAGGATACCTTACTTCTATTCTTGTGGTTAAACCTCATGGTTTCATATATGGAACAAAGCAGTTTATGAATTTAAATTATTAACTTTTCACCACCTCCTTTTATTAACTCCACTGGAATTGAATCTAAATCTTGAGAAATAATGTGAAAATATAAAAATAGGTAATAGTATAAATCATTTGTTTAATGGGTTTGAATTGTGTTATAATGTAATAAATATAAGCTTTAATTTGACACCAAAATTAACAACAGTGATTAATAGACAATGAAGCTATGTATATTTTAATTAACTACAACCCAAATTGAGGTAAATCTTTAGCAAGAAACACAATTTCATTTAAATGGAGCCATGTGGCCAACTATGCACAGAAAAATCTAAAAACAAAAAAGTATTTTAGCATTAATTTGAGATGTAAGAACACATGGGAATAGGTGATTTGACATGAAAAAGTTTATAATAAAATTTTACCAACAGGAAAATAGATGAGGCAAAATAAGAATAAGTTAATTAGCATTTGAAAGAATATGTAAAACCACCAAGGCAAAGTAAAGCTCATAACTAGTCAGGATTGAGTCGCATATCAATCCTTTCTCAGGTGCCCTTTAACTTTTTCCCAATAAATAGGGTGAGAAAAAAAATTTAACCACAAGATCTATTATTATTTATTTTGATTATAAGTTTGTCTCAGCCAGTAGGGTGTTCAACTACCTACTTAACTATGTGTGATGGGTTAGATTTCTGCCATGACTCTAATATTTATAATTGGCAAAATTGGGCTTTAACATTTCACATTAATAACTTAGCATTTGGTATACAGTCCTAGAGTTAAATTAATTTTAAGTCGTGTGCTGATATAATTTGTCATTTCATAAAGTCCACATTAAATACCTCCAAATAATAAATTACAATTTTTATGTCAATTTAAGTTAATCCTCAGTTAACATGTTATTCCACACAACCCAAAGCCGTAGTTAGGGTGTCTAAGGTGTATGGCTCATAATTAACTAGCTTACCAGTAACAAAGCACTAGAGATTTGAATTTAGGTGAGATGTACTGCAGATGATTTTTCCACTCTTTCTCAACACTAATGGGGGTGCAATTTCCTTACACAACCTTCCTCTTCCTTAACAATTAGATTAAATTGTCAACACTTATTTTTAATGTAAGAATAAAAAATGTTTCTACAAAATGCATCAAAATTACAGCAGTTATATATTTTATAGAAACCATAAAACACCAAAAATTGTAACCTTAAACTGGTAAAAGATAACATAAGCAAATAAGATGAAACAATATTAAAGTATAAACATAGTTTTCCAATAAGAAATACTCTGAAAATACCATGTTCGTCATATTCTGTTGGCAAACAGACAAATCCTAAAAACTCTGTAGTAGACATGAATGAATAAATTAAAAAAAAAAAAGTAGCGTAATTGACACACACTGTTAATATTTCAGGCAGAGTTAGCTCAGCACCTGAGAGGTAAAGGTTTATATCTGAAAGAGTAGAATGTATGTGGGTTATTCATCTTCAAGCAAATATTGGTGCATTACTATCAAATTCAACTTTATCAATGCATTCTTAAATTAATCTAGATTGCTGATGTTTCAAACAGGTAGTAAACTGTATTCTACTTTTTATTAATGGTAAATAATTATTTTGTTTCATAAGAATAACAATAAGAATTTTTTTCGTATGCCTTTTTGTATGATTTATAAGAAAATTAAGCTTCTAAGCGGTACTTAGTTTTCATTGGTACTTTTCAAAGCACCAAGGAAAATAAAAGATAACATACCCATCCAACAATGTCATCACATTGATATGCCAGGTTAATCAGGTCGTCAGTTCTGTAAACACAAGACCATCCCGGATCTGTGCAGTCGATAAAAAATAGCTCGTGTTCAGAATTGACTAAACATATTCCTGAAAGAATAACAAAGGGTAGCAAGGCTACTATCTTCTTGTCAGCCATCGTGTCAGTTTGTGTGGTCCTGGCAGCTTCTATCTGCAAAGACTGGATTGTCAAGAGGGTGGGAAGTTGCTATCAACTTGATAGGAACTTCACTTCCTGTCATTTGAAGCTTTGTTCGTGGAGTTGACCTTAAGCATCTAGTCCAAAACATGCTACTCATAGTTTCCACAGCCTCAAAAAATTATCCTTTATACTTAAATTAATTCAATACTTAACATTTTACCTGTGCTAGCCAATATAATAATTGATTCCTCTCAATCATTTTCTTAGATTTGCAATAAAATACCAACAACAAGTTATAATTCAAAGGGGCTTCAACCCTTTATAAGACATTTTAACACCGCAATCCTCAGTCAAGTTACAACTGTGAATGAACAAAGCAAATGCAAAACTCCCTTAGTTCAATTGCTGGGTGAATATCCTAAACAACATTAAAATGTAAACAACTGAGACAGGCATGAGCTGTTTATTTTGAGTTGTCATGTAGGCCAAATGAGTGCTACTGATAAAAGGGCTGTCTCTTTCTATACTTCTCTATAACAAACATTTTTGCCACCCCTCAAAATTTGCCTTTCTTGGCCCAGACCTACTCGGCCTACACTGGTATACACCACTGATCATACTGCAGCTAAGAATCATAAGCACACTAACTATGAGGCCAGCTCAGGGAGATCAAATACAAATGATTCATGTGGCTAGATTATGGAGATCAAAGACACACTTCTTGTGGCTAGATTATAAGGATCAAAGACACACTATTCACCTGTTTAGCTTATGTTCAAAAAATATTACTCATCTGGCTAGCTTATGTTTAAAAACAGATAAATCATGTGGCTAGTTTAAGTCCTCCAAAAGACATAAAAATTGTGTTATATCTTGTAAACTGTGTTTGAACTTGCATGAGACATTGTTGGAGTAGCAAACAAGAAACAATTTTGTACATGCACCAAGCTAACCTAAACAAAATACTGGAACACAAATGTTTATTGAATTTTAACATAATTTGTATCACTATTGTGAACAGTAGTTACAGGTAGGCCCTAAGCTGCAGCAATGTCTACACCACACTGACCAGATTCAAGGCGCCATATAATGTCAATTTTTACAGCAAGGCTAATTGGTTGGCTGATTTTCTTTGCGATCGGAGTTGTAGATGAATTACACGAACATTCAGATGCCATTACAGACAGACAAAATATACTGTACAGCAAAACCAAAAATCTAAACGCATAAACACAAAACATGCACGGACCTGAACTTCGGTAATGATGTCTACAACATCACGCTCAATAATTATGACCTGCCTCAGTGGCTACATGGTCTAAGGTGTTTCTCTCGTAATAGTCTAAACTGCCGACAACGAGGATATCGGGGTTTGATCTCAGTCAGGTTCACTGAGGGTGGTTTTCCCTAAATGGTTTTCCATTCTCCCTTTATGCAACTGCAGGTATACTTTCTTTCAATTTAACCTTCCTAATCTCTAACACATTGGTGTAATTAGTAAATAAGAGTATAACCCGATTGGTTAGCAAAAAGCGGTGCTAGAAAATAAAAATAAACATGAGAAAAGGGAGGAAAGACTGTGATATTTGGCCTGCGTGAATCATTGCATCACATGGGCAGGAATTGGGTGGTTAGTGAACAATTCAATCAGCTCAAAAACAATGCTGTTGCCAGTTTGGGACAACATTCGATATAAAAGGGTCAAAAACTATTACCAACTTTGTTACCAAACTTCATACATGCCAAAGGTAAACTACTCATATAAGTCAAATTTAAGCTTCAGCCTCCAAGGACATATTTTTGTTGAATAATGATGAATGCATATTTCATGTAACATTTTATTTAACTAACATTGTATGGTGTTCGCTTGCAAGCAGTAAATACATAATGAATCAACCACTTTTTAAGTTATATAAAGTGCTTAGGATATTTAAGATACCACCTAAACATATTTAATTAAACATTGTAATTGCTACACAATCACTCTATATGTTATTTCTAAAACAACTAAATATTATTGTCAGTATTTGTAACTAGAGCTTTTTTTTAGTCTGATTACATCACTTCCAGTTTTATAGAATATAACTACATTACAAAACATATAATGTTCAAGATAAGATATTTAAAAAGTTTGCTTAGAGATATAAATACAAAATACTGTACAATAAATGTATACAAACTTTAAACAAAAATTATTGCTGCCACAAAATTAATTTCAAAACCACACAGTGTTAGTCACCTCTATAATTATCTATTTGGATGTTTACAAACTTTAATCTAAGCACATTTATATTATTATGTTCGATAGAAAAAAAATATTGTATATTTTGTTTTTATAACTTTGTAAAGACAGTAAATAAATTTATGCCGGGATTGCAATCAATTTAACTTAAATTTAACATATAACATTCACTTAACTTAAGAAAACCGATGTGTGATCACGATTCACATAACTTAACATAACTCGGGCCAAACATCTGCATTCTAGAGTACCTATGTATTTTGATCTGTGATTTGTAATATTTAAAAATACCTGATCTGTGAATGTTTACTGTTTTCTATCAATATAATAAACACCTATTGTTAAACTTTTTTGATAAATTTAGCTTTCTTATTTTAGTTAAATTATTTTGTTTCGATGTATGATCACTAGAACTTAAGCTAAGGAGTAAACCTTGGTCACAAAACCAACAAATGAATTACTAAATAGCCCTGTAGACATCACTCCCATAATGATTGGCTGGCTAGATCACGTGATAACCTTCATATTATGTTCACTTAGCGTGAAACACCTCCCAGGACATCTATTAAGTTAAGTTAACTGCATCGTGAACGCTTCTATTTAAAAACATGAGAAGAACCTTTACATTAAGTTACGTTAAGTTAACCTTAAGTGAATGCCAAGTTGATCGTGAGCCCGGCATTACAGATAGTATTTTTAAATAAAAACATATAAGATTCAAAGTACATCAACATGTCTAATTATTATAGGATGGTAAAATTGTTAATGTTTACCTACTTAAATTAAAATAATGCATTGTGTTAATAGATATTATTTTTCTAATGTGTGTCATTTAAATGAATATGAGAAAAAAAAAGTTATTATACTTTCAAGGATATGTCATGTCATGGTAGGGTGAGGTCTGACCCAGTATAGCTTCTTGTGACCTTGGCATCACATTCAATAAAATAATGTCATATTTTAACCTTTGCATTTTTTTACTTACAATAAATGGTTGTATGCTTAAACCATTTATGTATTTATAATTTAGTAAATTAGAATTATAACTGTCATCTTCAGAAATAAAAATATGACTAAAAAAAACACACACACACCTAAAAAAACTTGTGCCAGTTGGGTTTGAGTCACTAAATTGTAATAAAAATGAAGGAAGTCTTGTTTATGTCTTCTGTGACATCTTTAAGAATAAGGGAATCCCAATTATTGTGAATTAATATGTAAATGGTATGGGAAGTGGATAGTATGAAAGTGAGACATCATTTATTATACAAACCACCAAGAAGTTTTTATAAAAGAAACCTTAATTAAAGAAGATGAGAGTGTGTTCAAGATAATAATTGGTATATTAGAGAAGAGATATTAGGGCTGATGTATTTTCTGAACATGGAAAAAACTTTTGACAATATGTGTGCAGAAATAATGTGTAGGGAAGCATTGAAAAATAAAGAAAGAAATGTACAAGAGAAGCTTGAGTTCTGTGAAAGTGGGAGGGTGGCGGACGGTACGGTTTGAGTAGAGGAATGGATTGAAACAGGGAAGCGTGCTCTCACCATTGTTGTTTGTGGTAGTAATGGATGTAATGATGAGATAGGTGGTAAGAAGAGTAGGGGAACGAAACATGGAAGCAAGGGTGTCTGCAGACGACCCGATGGTGTGAAGAAACGAGGAGCTAGGAGTGCAGTAACAGTTGGATGTATGTAAAGAGTAGTAAACAAGAGAGGAATTGGGGAGAGATGGAGGCAAGCGAAAGCCTTTTACAAAAGCATTAGAAGTCTAGTCTGGAGTAAAGATGTGATGCAGGAGGGCAAAGGAGTGGTGTACAGAATGTCCTATGTCCCAATATTGCAGTATGCATCAGAAACCTGGGTGATGAAGGAAAGAGATGAGAGCAGGATCCAGGCATGAGATGAAATTTCTGAGTAGTGGTCTGGGAGTGACAAGGATGTACAGGGTGAGAGAAAGTGAATGAGTAACCCCTGCAGGATAGGATGGAGAGGGCGATATTGAGGTGGCATGGACATGTGAAGATGGAAGAAGGGAGTGCAGAGGAGTGTGGAGAGGAGTGGCCAAGCATGAAGGGAGAAGTATATGGAAAGGCTTATGTTCGAGAATGCTACACAACATACTAAATAATATTCAGACTTTGCAAGATTAGGTAAATTTCCAATTAAAAAAATTGCTGATCAATTAAGTAAGGATATTTTAATGGTAGGTTATGAAGATATTAAAAATTTTGTCAAAATGAACCTATTTATAAAAATACTTTATTATTACTAGTATGCTCAAGTAGCAATAAAAATACTTTGGTTTATCATTTGAATCAAACTAAGGTTTTACCTAGCCAAGTTTAATATGTTGGCCTAGTGATAGGAGTTGATATGAGAGTGAATTCCACTTTTATCCCACCAATCTTACATCTAATATTAAGTGTTTATCTACAATAATTTGCAGTTAAGATTGTTCCAATAAAAAACAATTTGGTATTACTTTACTTACCTAGTTACATGAAGAAAAATATAATTATATTAAATATGCTTCGAACTTCAGAAGTTTGATTATGATACAAGGGGGTCAGTGTTTTCTTACTACAAAACTCTCTGTATTTTTCAGTTTTTTAGAAGGAATTTCCATTTTTCTAGACAACTTTAAATGATGTAGAGCGGAATGAAATGTAATTATTTATTTTTATAAAAGTGACTACTGTGAAGTTGCATAGTTGGCGTTAAAACAAAAAGGATTTGAGGTTGATGGTTATAAGGAATTGTTTTGCAACTCAATGTTTCAGGAGGTGGGTAAAACATTTGTTCAAATCAAGAGTTTAAAGTTATTCAGTTTATTCTTTCATCTAAGCAAAAGCCTACAATATAAAGTTTGCAACTGAATATCCCAAATTCACAAATATTTATGTTTTTTTTTGTGAAATCCTTAGGTTTTTACAGTGTGTGGCAATCTTGGTGACATTATTTATCTTGAATCGATTTTTTTTATAATAAAGGAAATTGATAAAACTATAGAAAAAGGAAAAATGTGGGAAGAGTCCAATGCACAAAGGTGACATCTTCTTTCTTTCTTCTGTTTTCTATAGTAGAAGTAGTCACACACACATTTTAACACAAATATCATAATATTTCGGCATTGTTGCCTTTATCAAACACAAAGAAGAAGAAAGTACATATGACACAAACAATGGATTACTCCATTTTGAATTTTTAAAAAGAAACTGTTAGAAACACATTGTACCAACTGTTTTCAGGAGCAAAGATAAATAGCTTGTTTAAGGTTAATATTTATAGAAAACTGATGCTGATAATAATAATAATAATAGATAAGAAAATAATGATAATAAAAATAGTAATAATAATGTTAATATGAAAAAAAAATTGTAGAAATAAACTATCTTCTGTTAGTTTATTTCTACAATATTATTATTTTTCAAATTAACATTATTATTACTATTTTTTTTAATATTATTTTCTTATCTATTATTATTATTATTATCATCATCAGAATCATCAGTTTTCTATTAATATTAATCTTAATCAAACTATTTATCTTTGCTCCCAAAAACAGTTGGTACAATGTGTTTCTAACAATCTCTTTAAAAAAAATTCAAAATGGAGTAAGCCATTGTTTCTTTTATATGTACTTTCTTCTTCTTTGTGTTTGATAAAGGCAACAATGCCGAAATAATGATATTTGTGTTAAAATGTGTGTGTGACTACTTCTACTATAGAAGACAGAAGAAAGGAAGAAGGTGTTACCTTTGTGCATTGGACTCTTCCCACATTTTTTCCTCTTTCCTTAGGTGGGCTTTCTTCATCAAATTTACTCTTAATAGTTTATTTTTCCTTTTCCTTTAGTTTTATCAATTTTCTTTATAATAAAATTATCTAGCCATTGGGCCACCTAGTTTTTAAACATTTTATCTTGAATTGAGATATTATCTTGTATTTGACAAGCCCATTAATTTCAGTTGGACTGTTAATATTAAAGGGACAATTTGAAAAAAATCATATAAAATGAAAGAAAAAATCTAAAATGATAACGAGCATATGTATACTAAGCAGATTAATCAACTTTTTAAAGCTACCACACTTGCCACATCACTTCCTCCAACCAGTTCATTGGCTTACTATTAATTTGAAGATGTGACTACTTATTATTAATATGAAGATGTGACTGACTCTGTCTGTAATCCTACTGGTGCAGGTTGTTGTAAAATTAAATAGAGTAGGTAATGTTATTTTTTTCCAATAGATGTTCTTTCTTTTAAAGTTATAATTATGTAGAGCTCCCTTTGAATGAGTTGTTTTTTAATCAACAAAGTTCCTGTTTATGTTTCATACATTTCATTAAAAGTGGTTTCAACAAACAAAAACAAAACCTTTATACAAACATATCTTAAAATGTACAAAGCCTCATAGTTTGGAAATTCAACTAGGCTACATTAAAACATTTTTGTATATAATTCTAACAATTTACAAAACATGTTTGTAGCATTTCCACACAATATTTATCTTGCAATTTTCAATATTTGTGTTTTAACAATGTCCTAAACTTAATAATAAAGAGGTGCAGCTTAACCAATGAAATAGATGTAATAACTTTAAATCCATAAATATATGCAAATTGTCCCCCCACCTCTTTTTTTGGTGAGTTTTATTAATGTACTTCAGTAAGTTAACATTTTTTTGTATAAAAAACACCCATACAATAATTATTAAAACATTGAAATTATTGATTATTTAAGAAAATTTTTGTAAAGACAAGTATTTCAAGATTGATAATGCACTTTGGATTTATATATTGCAAAATGTTGAAATGCATCAAACTATTTAATTTATTATGATACAAAACATAATCCTGATTTAGATACCTACCTAGAGTCCATTCACCATAGGAATGGTGGTAACTGACAGCTAGCAGATGATGTAAAAACAGTTAAAAGAAAAACATAGTTAAAGTAAAGTTGTTTGTTGTGAAAGTTTGATTGTCAGAGGTGATAAATATATCTGATAACCTTTGCTAGGTGTCGGCTACCCCTCCAACCACATGTGGTAAACCTGAATACAAGACAAGGTGTTTTTTTCACTCATAAAAGAGTGTAAAAATAATTCTAAGCTGAATTCAAAGATTAAAAAACAAATATCTGAAGTTTGTTTTTATTAATCTAACAGTAAAACACCAATTTAGCTTTGTTTTATATGACAGTTCCAAGTTTAGCCTAAAATTTAATTGATTGAATTGTTTTGGAGTGTCCTTCATTAATATACCTTTTCCGAAGTGAGAATTATAAATAAACAAAATTAGAAAAATAATCTAAGTTGGGGTATTTAGGCCAGCCCCCCAATTGCTATTTCCTATCTTATATGATACATTTTTTGGAACGTTGGCATCATTGAACAAGGTAACCTTCGAGAACAGCCATTTCTTTGTTCCATATTTCCTGCATTTTAGAGTTGTTTAATTTCGCTCCTAATTTTTTTCTTTTATAATGCCGAACTACACCAGTTATAAATTTTCTGGTTAAATCTCCTTCCATTACTTTCAATGTTTTTACTGTATAATTTATCTAAAGATAAGAAGTGTTTGTAAGTCAATGTCATGACTGTTTTTCTTAACTCGCATGGAGGAGTGATAAGGAAGAGATGGTCTAGATACGCTAAGGGGTGGTTCTGGAATGGGTAAATTAGACCACACTTTGAGGGTAAATGGGCCCGAAGTATGGTCCAGCAATCCCATGGACCCAGTTACCCCACCATGTTGACCCGATTAAGATTTTTATGTATTCTTATTAAAAATATTTGATTTTGATTAAATATATAATGACAACAAGACACTCTGAAGTAGGTTTACATAATGTATTGCTTTTTTATGTCATCATTTCATTAGAACTTTTTTATTTCATTTTGGTTTTCTATTAACTTTATGAGTTGTTTTCGATAAGTTTTGCACTTCAATGGTCTAGATAATGCTTAGAAAGAAAACCAGGAGAACTTCAAAGGGTGCAGACCAAGGGTCTTACACAAAACAAGTGCTGGCACAAGCTATTGAGGATGTGAAAAATTAGAATCAGAGCACTTGTGCTGCAGCTGCTCCTTATGATATCCCAAGAAGCACACTTTGCTACTACATTTATGGTACTATACATTCTGGAATGTATCTGAGAATGGTATAGGTGGAGGAGGAAAGACAGCAATGCCCTGTGAGTAGGAAAATAAATTTTCTAAATGCCTAAGAACCTTGGAAAAATGGAGTTTTGGCTTATCGAGGGCTGAAGTCTTAGACATGGTTCAAATTTTTGTTAATTTAAATGACTTGAAAACTAGAACTAGATTTACTGATGGCCGCCCAGTACCTGACTGTTTCATCAACTTTCGACAGATGTACAACCTTTCGATCAAAAAGTTGCAGGGTGTGAAATATGTGAAAATGTCCCAAGTAAGCCCTTTCACTATTTTTGGGTTTTTTGATGTGTTGGAGAAGATTATCAAAGAGCTTGGATTGAAAGTAAAGCCTCGTTTACTGTACAAATGTGACAAATCCTCGTTTGCATATGACCCCAGTAATACTAAAGTTGTTGGTACCAAAGATCAAGCGTGTACAAGAATTATCAGTTCTGCTGGACGTGAACACACAACTGTCCTTTAAGCCATAGGAGATAAACTCCCTATTGTATGCGTATTCAAGAGGAAAAATGGCATGGAAAGTGGATGAATGTTGAAGTCAAAGGACGGGCAAACTATGTATGGATGGATGGATGGATGGGTCGAGAGATTTTTGCAAACTAGTTTAAGAAGGTTTTTATGCCAAACGTTCCTGCAGAAAGACCAGTAGTGCTTATGTTTGACGGCCATATTAGCCATGTATCCTTTACAACACTTTAAAACTGCTCTTGAGAATAACATAATTCTGCTCAAGTTTACACCGCACACAACCAATGGACGCAGCAGTGCTCAATAGCATGAAATCTATATTTGACAGAAAGATAACTCAATGGCAGAGACAGAATCTTCTCTTAAAAAATATATCAACAAAAAATATTGCAGAATATCACCCCAGAAAGCTTGGAAGTTCTTTAGATGAAATCAACAGCCCTATAGAAGAATGAATCTGTCATTGCACCATCTAGAAGTGCAGCTGATGATCCTCCTATCTCAATCATCCTTCCTGAAGACAATAAAAATATAAATGCTTCTTCCACTGAAAATTGGCCTCCTGTCAACATTCTCCAGACTGAGGCATCTGTTCTAGCATGAGGACAAGTAACCTCTTCTTCTAAAAGCCCTTTAAAAAGTCGATATGAAGATACCATCATTGAGATGTTTCAGAACAAGAAGATAACAACAGCAGAATCAGTGCAGCCAAAACATAAGAGGCTGTGCTCTGAAGCTGAAATATTAACTTTGAAAGAATTAATTGAGAAGAAGAAATAACAAGCATGTATTGAGGGCAAAATTCCCGACAAGTCAGATGCAGAAGAGCCAGAATAAAGCTGTGGCACCAGACAAAAAGTGCCCTTTAGTTAGATCAGGAAGTAAGACTTAATCAAACATGCTGACGTTGATGAGGACACCACTTCAGACAGCTGTGACATGAACAGCTTCAGCCTTAATAAGAGTGACTCTGATGACAACTTTCTTTCTCCCATAGCAGTTATAAAAGACAGCAATGTTTTAGTGGAATATGATGGTCACAGTTACCCGGGATAGGTCCTGGAGGTCAAAGAGCACCATGTTATAGTAAAACATATTAAAAGCGCGGTTTTCAAGTACTGGCAATGGCCATAAGAAGACAACATTCTTTAGCACAATGACGATTACATTCTAAAATTAATTAAGCCATTAGTATCCATAAATAAAAGAGGAATTTTCAGTTTACCTGATGTAAAAGGTTTTTTATTTGATTATGAATGAGACAAGCTGATTGTAGATTTCATTAAATAAGATAGTTACTTATATATTTTCTATGATAAAAGTTATAAAAGTAGGAACCAAGTTAATTACTAATTGATTATTTGTAGCCAGAGATTTGTTTGTGGGAGGGGAGCGGGGTGGAAGAAAAGAAAATGCAAGGTAATTTAAGTTCCTACTTAAGTTAAAATATTCAAATAAGTACATGTCTTGAGCCATAAGGGCTTTGTAGTCCAAAATTTGGTTGTTTTTCTGCAATAAAAGTTTGTGCAATTTTTGTAATTTTAATTTTTTTTTTCACTTGAGTAATTTTTGTGTGTGATAATTCCCCAGAAGCCTCATGCCCACTTTGGTTACAAATCCGGTTTCACTGACTTTTTTTTGTATTTTAAAAGATTTAAACAAAAATACAGGTATTAGAGACGGAAAATAAATTACCCCAGATACCTCAAAGAAATTACTTAAGCTTTGGATGGAAAATACGACATTAGATTCCAATCATCTTACTCCTGTAATGTAAGTTGGCCCATTTGAAATTTAAAACAATTTTTTTAATAAATGGCCAAACCTATTTTTTAGATGTTTTAATACAGGAAACACATATATTATCACCACTAACATATTAAAATGAAATGTTGAGTCTTAGGCATAGTTAGAAAATCAACTGAGCATGAATGTAAGGAGCAATCTAAGTGTGTTGTAAAACTAGCCCAGATACCCCAACTTACCTTAGCTATGTTTAAGTTACATGAATAGCAAGGACTTATTTAATTATATTAATCAACGAAGAAGCCAACTTAGAGCTAGTTTAACTAACTGGGAATTCAAACAAAAGATAAAGTTGTATCCTCTTTTTCAGAATTCAAATCTCAAATTTGAATCTTCATTTTTTCTATTAACTTTCTAGCATTAATTTTGTTCACAATAATTCTTATGGTTAGATAGAAAATATCAAAAGTGATGACTAAATGTTTACATTTTTTGTTTTAATGTAAATTTGGAGACAGGTGAGCAGTAATTTCTCGAGTTTGGTAATTAGATTTTTATGAAACTTTGTTTGGTTTTAAAATTGTGAGTCTAAGATCCTTTTGATTCCTCGAATCTTGAATAATCTAATGATATGTCAGATTTGTAGGTCTCATTTCGAGTATAAAACATAATAAAATTCAGTGATTAGCTGTGATCATTTTGAATATCAGCTGCAAGTGAATTCCACAGCAAAAGTAATACCGACACATATTATATCTGATATTAGCTTACTTAAACTAATTTGTAAAAGGTCACCACACAGTTGAATCATGACAACTTAAACCCAATAAAAATAAATGTTCACTTTTTACTTTTTTTCGTGAAAAAATACCTTTGAAAATTTTCTTGTATTTAGGTAAATATGATATTATGTTTACAAAATGGAAGTTATGATTTTTCTAGCTAATAGACCCATACAACTGCAGATATACATAAAATCAAATCACTGGACACACCACAAACTTCTTTATTAATATTTTAAAAAAAATTCAAACATGGCTAATTATTAGACATTTAATATTTAAATTACAAAACCTCTAGATCTGAGCAAATCAAATAAATGACACATTATGATGTGTTTTAATAAAGGCACCACACATTGATGTATGTGGCATAATCTTGAAACACTTCAATGAAGGTGATTGAAGAAACACATAGCTAATCATAACTTATCGGTGTTCCAAACATATCTAAACTTTGTTTGTTTAAATATATTAATTTCTAAACAACAAATTAAGTAAAAAGCACCACAATGTGAAATAAGATTTGTTGTAATGTGGGATGTTCAAAGCGATATAAAAGCACTCATAAATACACAACATTTGACCATTCCCTTAAAAGGAATGGAGTGAAGAAAAATGAAACAAGTGAGTTCAAATAGTCAACAAGAATATAGATCTTTTTTTATCTACGTTCATCCCGACTCTTTCTTGAATATAAGTAAAGCCAAGAGATATGTCAAAAAACTAATGAGTCTCAATAGTTTTAGGCTATATTTGTAAACTAATGGGCACATTTGTGGTTCCTAATGGACGAGTACTAGTCACTATGGTGCTTTGACCTTGTATTTTTGACAAACTGATGAGTCATTTATCTCAGGTTTTGTTATTATTGATTTGTTAATCTTTGTGTAGTACGGGCCAAATAATAAATGTAATTCTGTCATTTCACTTCAGTAGGGCCTTTCTACTTTGTACATATCCCAAATTGATGCAATAAGATGTTATCACTTCTTTTTGTACTAGATATAAGCCTACTAATTTTGATGGGTTGAGTTGTATAGTTATAAAATTATAAATGAAATATAACCATTGACTATAAGCTAACGCTCAGTCAGTAGCGTGTCTGTCTACTAAGCTAAGGGTCCCGGGTTCAATTCCTGGCATGGTCGAAAAATTTAACATTAGTGAAATGTAGGTTTACCCTTTCACAGTGATGAATTAACGGCCAGGTACTGGACGTTGTGCCTGTCCTAGTCTTATGTTAGATTATAAGGCATATGAAACTACAACAGGTCTAGCAATCGGGTAGTGGGAAAAAGATAGCTCTATAGTAAAAAAAAATTGACCCAGGCCACAGGATGGAAACAGTAATGGATGTGAAGTAAAGTATAGACTAACACATTTTCTAAGTGTTTACTTTGTGTTGGAAAAAGATTAGATACTTTTAACTTTATAAGGTGTCGAATCAACAAACATCTGACTTACAACTTTTGATTTTACATAAATTGAATTTCTATCTTGAATTTTAGTTAATTCGGTTAAATGACTTTTTTTAAATAATGGAATGATGTGAATAATACCCAGTATTAACCTTTTGAAAACCATATTTTATTTTGTCTATATCTCTTGCGATAATATAAGTTTACTATCAATTGTCTCATCTAAGCATTTAAAAATGTTGCCACAATGGCACCTCCTAAGTTTTCATTGGCGTCATCAGCGTCTAAACACGATACTTAGAGAACATGTGATTAAATCCCTGTTAAAGGAGAGGCCAATAAAATTGTTTATAATTGGTGGAGTGAAGACTCATTAAGCATAAAAATAACATAAAACACAATCAAACACAAACTTTAGCCAGGTAAATCCCATTTCTTGAGTTATCATATGTATCCTCCTTTCCTTTTAACAATTACTTTTATATTACACAATAATTAAAAACTAAAAGAAGATTCATGTTCACAATCAACAATGTGATAATAACATATCCCCCCCC